>JASDQU010310115.1:9680-25833 GCA_032191745.1 Picea mariana | reverse complement strand
AAATTAAAAGTGCAGTTCCTTATGCTATCATGTTAAGTGAAACAGGGGCTGCCCCTATTGAAGCAATTGCTATGGTGCGAGTCATAAGGTATTTGAAAAAAATTGAGCAAATGGAAGAGGCTAGATGGCCTAAGGTTGTGTTTAGTGACAGATTGTGCAAAAGAAAGAAGACTTGGATGCGGCAAAATAACAAATGGTTTAGTAAATGGGGCATTTGCTTGAGCATGTGTCCTCCAAAGAGTAAAGAGATAAAAACTTTTGTTATGGATAAGTTCCACAAATGTACTTGGGAGAAAGAGCTAGGGAGAAAGAAGAAGTACTACATTGAAGAGTTTAACCCCACTCATAACCATCAGCAAAAGGTGTACAAGGGGCCAATATTTCTTGGAGATCTAAAATTCTTATTGCTCAATTAAGGACTAATTCTCATCAACTCCATTGTGAAACAGGGCGCTGGAAAAGGCCAAAAGAAATGTGGGAGGAAAGAGTATGTATTTTGTGCTCTTCCGGAAAAGTGGAAACAAAAAAATATTTCATTTTAGAATGTGAGGCCCTCAAAGACAGCAAGGAAAATTATGCAGGTATTCTGGCAGCTAGTTCTTGGGATAATCTATTCAATAAAGAGTTTGTCGAGAAGCTGGGAGCAGTTATTGTAAAACTTCACAGGAAAAGGGTCGAATACAAAAGCTAGATGGAAAAGCAATCTGTCCCATAGGCTATTTTTAGCCTCGTGGACGTTAAAAATACTTTCTTTCTTTCTTTCTTTGTAAGGAACAACGATTCACTCCTTATTTTCGATTATAATTGATTATTTTAGTACTTTAATTAATAATAGGTAAGGGATCTTGAAGCCTAATATATTATTGGTTATAATGTGAACCTTCTTAAAATCTTTATTTTATGGATATGAAGTTTGGACGAAGTTCTTATACCGCGCTTGTTAATTCGATCCTTGATTCTTTTAGTGGATATGCAAGAAACTTTGAATCCTTGTTAAATATCATTTGATTTTGTTTAATAGTTTTAATGGATATGTGTTGAAGAGTAGTATTAATTTGGTATGTAGTTCTTAAAAGAAGAATTTACCTTCTTATGACTTCTTTTAATGAAAAATTATTTTAGCCTTGGTATAATTGTATTTTGTATTTTAAAAAAAATTGGGCTCCCTATTTTCTCTAAGGAATAACTAAACTCTAACTTAAATTCATAGGGATGAGGGGAGAAATTGTTATTTGTACCTGGTAAATCATACTTGTTATATGAGTTTTATCCTTATATCAACCCCTGGTTGTTGAGTGGCAGCGGGTGATTTAAATAAAGATTTTATCTTATTCTCTTTAGATGATGGTAATATGGATAGATAATAGAGGTCTTGAGTAATATTTATGAATAGAAATATGATATTTATAATTAGATATCCACCTGAAACCAAGATTGTACCTATATCTTGTTGGAGCTTTTGTAATTTCTTCTTACTCTTTTGCGCTTGATTATTGAGAAAAGGTTTATTATTTATAGTAGATTATACTATTGCATCACGAAGAATGAATGGTTGATATGGTTGATAAATCTATGAATTTGCGGTTATGATAGATTAATTGGATTTAGATACCTCCTTGTTCCTCAGAACAGTCGCCAGTCCCGAGACCTTAAGTGGTCAAAATCAATCGGATGAATCCTGGACTTGAGCGCTACTTATGTGTCGTGGAGGTCCTAACCATGCAGGATAGGTTGGGAGGGTAGTTCTCTTAATATTCAGTGACATGTTTGATCAATTATTAGTATTTGCTTCAATTGATCATGATGTGTGATTTGTGTCGTTGTTTATTATGATGATGTGTTGATTATGTGCAACTATTAATTATGTTAATGCATTGATGATGTGTCGCTGGTGTTTCTATTCATTATGTGGTGATGTTTAGTTCCCTAATGAAAAAAAAATATCTAATGCGCATCGCTATTTGTTGTCATAATGGAGGGGTCGTCTCATATGGTATCAGAGCGGGTTCAACCCTATGACTTGGGATCATTATGCATTCCATTGTATTAAGAATTTGATTAATAAATTATCGCTAATTAAAATTGAAATTTGTCCATGCAGGTAATCATGGTTAGAGGATGTCATGGAGGTAGACGATGGGGTGCTAGAGGAGGAGGTGCAATGTCTCCAGTAGAATCCACGCCAAAGGGGTCTAACCCCTAAGGAGAAGAACAAGTCATTGGGAAGGACTGGATTATTGTGGGGGATGTGGTTGGTCTGATGAGGTCCTTTCAAAGGATGTCAGAGGCCTTGATTAACCGACTAAATAGAGATGAGGCCAGGGAGCCTGTACCCAATGAGGGTTCACAATGCTCTCCAGCGGGTAGTGGTAGCATTCACAGAGAACTCGAGAAGGTGAAGTTTCCTAAGTTCATGGGTTCCATGGACAGCTCAACTATTGAGCCATGGTTGTAGAACATGGCGATGTGCTTTTCACTTCGTGAATACACCTCCAACATGAAGGTCTGCATGGCAGTCTTTCAGCTGAAGGGGAGTGCTCTTCTATGGTGGAAGACGCTCCTACCTCAACTAAAAATGACTGTCGAAGACGTGTAATGGGAATTGTTCAAGGAACGATTTTGAGAGAGGTATTTTTCAGAGGAATCCATTGAGAGACAACCCAATGAGTTCAACACCTTATGACAGGGTGGTCATATAGTGCCCGAGTATGAGTCCTGATTCATGGAGCTGCTTAAGTATGCTCCATATCTGAACACGGAGAAGATCAAGGTCAACAAGTTTGTGTTCGAACTTAACTCCAACATTCATGTGAAGGTTAGGATCCTTATGCCTCAGACGTTCCATGATGCAATCTAGAAGGTCCTCATAGTTGAGGAATAGATAACCAGTGGGGGTCAGGGTAGAAATCCTGCAAGCCTGATTGGACATACGACATCTAGTGCGTTGCAACTTCAAACACCAGCCAGACAAACATCAGGGTACCAAGATACGTTGAGAGGATCCATGTTCACGAAATATCGATGATCAACTCCTCAGCAGAGGACTCCCTACAGAGGATCATCGCATCAGTAGCAACGCCGCCTGCAACAACAACAGTTTAGGCATGTTCAGCAGAACAGACCGGGAGCTCAGACTGGTAGGCCAATAGCTTCTACTTCGGGGACTAGGAATACTGGACCGAAGATCGGGTGTTAGATATGTGGAGAGCCACATTACCAGCTAGACTGTCTAGTTGAGAAGGCCAGAGAGGTCAAATCAACAGGACACATCATAGTTGGAGATTTGGGAAAGGCCCACGGGATTCGCCCAACGGTGAATAACCACTAGGTCGAGCATGAGTCCACTGTGCTCGAGATGTCAAGTACCATCGCCGACCAAAATTTTAGTATTTTGATAGATATAGGTGCTACAAAGAGCTTTATTTCTGGTCCAACGCTAAAACGAATTAAGGTAAAGGTAGTCGAGAAGGACAAGTTTAGATATGTAGAAATGGCTTCGGGTGCCAAACAGAAGCTTGGAGGAAAGGTTATAGACTGTTGCATTAACTTGGGATATTTTGTAACTAAGGCCAACCTATATGTCATGATCTTAGGATCTTATGACATAGTGATCAATATGGACTGGTTGGAATCACATGACACGATACTCAACTATAAGATGAAACAATTAAGTTTGACTGATGATTTGGGACAAAAAACAGTGATTGTAGGAAGAAACCAGGGAGTGTCCATGAGGTTCATTTATTCCTTACATATACAAAAGAGCATGTGCAAGGGATGTAAGTTATATGCAATCTTAGTGCTAAATGACAAGGGCGAGGCGGAAGGATTATAAAACCTTCCATTAGTACGAGAGTTTGTTGACATGTTTCCAAAAGAGTTACCAGGCCTATCGCCCAGAAGAGAGTTGGAGTTTATAATCGACTTGAAACCTGGAACTGAATCGATAGGAAGAACGCCTTATCATATGTCAACACCTGAGTTACAGGAGTTGAAAATGCAACTGAAGGATTTGTTGGACCTAAGACTTATACATCCAAGTGTGTAACCTTTGGGGTGTGCCTGCTATTTTCATAAGAAAGAAGGATGGGTCATGGAGACTTTGTATTGACTACCGTCAATTGAACAAGGCGACGATCAAGAACCAGTATTCGTTGCCAAGAATAGACGATTTGTTTGATCAAATGAAAGGCACAACGATGTTTTCAAAGATCAACTTAAGATCAGGGTATCACTAGTTAAAAATTAAAGAGGAAGATATTCTTAAGACCGCATTCAAGACGAGGTTCAGACACTACGAGTTTACCATTTTACCATTTGGACTGACAAATGCCCCGGGGGTATTCATGAGTTTGATGAATGGAGAGTTCCACGAATACTTGGACAAGTTTTATCAAGTATTCATTGATGAGATACTGATATATTCTCGGTTGAAGGAAGAACATTACGAACATTTAATCTTGGTACTACAATGTTTACAAGAAAACAAATTATACGGGTAACTGTTGAAATGTTTTTTTTGCCAATTGAAGATTCACTACTTGGGGCACGTTATATCCGATGAAGGTATAGTTGTGGATCTCGCAAAATTAGAGGCTATTATGGAATGGCCTGTGCCGACAAACGTACAATAAGTACGCAACTTTATGGGTTTACTAGGATATTACTGACGGTTCGTCGAAGCTTTTTAGAAGATAGCAAATCCGATCACAGAATTGCAGAAGAAAAACAAGAAGTTTTTATGGAACAAGAAATGCGCGGAAGCATTTCAAGGGCTCAAGGAGATATTGATGACAACGCCAATACTAAAAGTCCCCGACATAGACAAGGAATTCTGGGTATGCTCAAATGCATCCAAGGAAGGTTTAGGCGGAGTATTGATGCAAGACGGTCGAGTGATCGCTTACATCTCAACGAAATTAAGAAATCATGGGGAGAAATACACAATGCATGATTTGGAGTTAATGGCCATTGTGTATGCCTTGAGAGTGTGGAGACACTATCTGATTGGATGAAAATTCAAACTAAAAACATATCACTATGGATTGCAGCACATATTTACGCAGAGTGACTTGAACGTGCGACAAAGGCGTTGGTCAAAATTACTAAGGGAATATGATTTTGAGATTACTTACATAAAAGAAACGGTGAACATAGTGGCAAATGCATTGATTCAAAGGCCACACATATTCTCGGTGATACCTCTTCAGACGAATCTTCGATAAAATATTCTAACTATACAGTTCGACGATGACTGGTATAAAGAGGTTAAGGAAAATATCGGGCAAGACACCATGATGGTACCAAAGTTTGAAGGTTATACATCAGACAATGACAGATTGTTGAGGTATAACAATAGAATTTACATACCACCTAATAGCGAATAAATAATTTTGATCCTGAGTGAAGTGCACCGAGTAGTGTACATGGCTCATACGGGAGTCATGAAGATGAGGGCAGACCTTAAGCCTTTATTCTTCTAGAAAGGAATGAAAGAAAACATAGTTAGCTACGTGGCGAGATGTATGGAATGTCAGTAAGTGAAAGTTGAACATAGACATCTGACAGGATTACTACATCCACACGCTATTCTGGAATCAAAATGGGAGGTCATTTCGATGGACTTTATAGTTGGATTTCCACTGACGGTAAGGAGACATGACACAATTTTCGTGGTAGTTGACACTCTAACCAAGAATGCACATTTTATTCCCGTATGTATGAGGTATCAGGTACCATACATAGCTATAGTTTTTGTCAACGATATTATAAGGTTGCATGGTGTGCCAAAAGGTATCATATCCGATAGAGGATCGATGTTTACAAGACGTTTTTAGACCAGCTTCCTAGAGGCTTTGGGGACACAACTGAACTTTAGTACAACATATCACCCTGAGATAGATGGGTAGACAGAAAGAACAAACCAAATTTTGGAAGAGATGTTTCGTATGTACGTGATGGACCAACAGAAGCGTTAGGAAGAGTTCTTACAACTAGTAGAGTTTGTGTACAACAACTATCAAAGTACCATTAAGATGGCACCGTTTGAGTTTCTTTACAGGTGACCATGCCAGATGCCATTGAACTGGGATCGACTTGAGGATAGGGTCCCGGTAGGACTAGAAGTGATCCAAGAAATGGAAGAAAAAATGCAAATGATAAGACAGAGGATTAAAGAAGCGTAAGATCGATAGAAGAGTTATGTTGATGCGCATCCCATTGACCGCAATTATGAAGTTGGCGATCGATTTTTCTTGTGGGTAAAACCGCACAAAAGTTCAATCAAGTTTGGAAAGGGTGCTAAACTCTCTCCTAGGTTCGTGGGACATCATGTTAGTGATCCTACACATGTGATTGACATGATTTCTTTGCAGGTGTCAGACGAGGGTGCACTCACAGTGGAGCCAATACGCATTCTGGACCATCGCATTCTATAACTACATCGTCAAACAATCGATCAAGTCAAGGTCCAGTGGGACAAGTATAGTCCACACTCAGCTATTGTAACATCCCGCTCTTATGAGCACATGTTATCGAATTATTTTTTGAGGACACTTGAGTGCAAGTGATCCGGTTATAGTACATGGTTATTTTTTTGCTGATGGATTTTTATGATGATGTTGATGGTTGTGATTTAATGTTATTTGATATATATGTATTGAAATATGTTATTGATGATTTTTCCCTGAGTGTGAAGGACACTTGATAGATTGTGGATGCCGATGGCATCAATGGACCTCGTTGGACTCTGGATTGAGTTAGGGAGTGGATTGTACTAGTTTTAGTATTTCATTTATGCGTATGTGACATATGATCGATTATAGTATAATTTTGTATATGGATCATTGACAATGTTTCGTTAATGGATGCAGGTTGACGATTGCTTTCTAATCTGACTCACACAAGGAGTAAAGGGGCCATGCACATAGACCAAATATTGATGGAGAGGCATGGTAGCATCCTTGTCAAAACCTACAGGCACTCTTGCTGTGGCTCGAATTGTAGGTTAACGATTACCTAGTTCGAGAGGTCCACGATGTTGTGAGGGTAGATTGAGACAGTCACTCATGAAGATTTCTAAGGGGCGCACAAAAAGGCAAGGTCCTTATTCCTTAGAAGCCCTTAGTCTCTCACAAGGTCACCTGAATGGAGTGTTGACTCCAAGGGTTGGAAAACTACCAAAACCAGTGAAAGGCAAGTGGCACCCTTGGAGCATGGAATGCGTCTTGAGGGGTGTGTCGCGAAAGTAACACTTGAGTCAATGAATCTAGGTGGCCTAGAAAACCTTGAGAGAATAATTAAACCTTGTAACATATTTAAACATTTCCGGATTTAATTAATTAATTTAAGGATTAAAATTATTAATTTTACATCCCAAATAAAAGTCTAAGCCTATTCAAAATTTAAGCCTAAGTATAACATGGGTAAGAAGATTAAAACTAGATTAAAAATTAAATAAAAAGGGGATGAAGTAAATTAAGCTAAGAATTTAAAATAAGTGAAATATATCTAAAAGATTTTATTTAAGGCACATATGTGTAAGAAAATATTAAAAGGGGGTTTGTTAAAATGAGAATGAAACAAGGATGAGAGAATGTGTATGCATAGAAAGGAATATAGAGTCTAGTTAACACTAGTCTAACTAGAGAAGAATCCTATTTTAACTCAACTCATATTTAGTAAGGCGTGAGTCATTAATTGGGAATAAGGGGAATAGAGAGACAACTAGGAGTGATTTAATGAGCGCTTTTAGGAAAGGTGAGGGAAATTGACTTTAGTTAAAATAAATTGAGGAATTTACTTGTGCAACTTGGGGAAAGGGTGACAAGTGTACGGGGGGGAATAATTCTAAATTATTAATTAAAAAGTGAATTAATTCTACAAGTGGGAATGTTTCATTAAGGAAAATCCTATAAAGCAATTGGAAAATATGGAAAAAAAAACACATTGGTTATGGGTAAAGTTATGTTGTAGAATTTTTGACTGGTTTTACTTGTGAGTTGGAATACCCAGCTTGAAAGAGAGTGGTGGCTCTACCTTGTGAGGCAAGCTTGGAGCTAGAGGATTTCTGGTTGTGTTTGCATGACCCATTTGCGGCTCGGGGGGCTAAGGGGAAGGAAGAGTACCCCTAGCATTGGCTGGGAGGTACCGGTGACATCTCTACGGTTAGCAAGCAAGAGGTCGAAGGGAGCACCTTCGCAGAGAAACATCATTACGTTCAATTAAAGTATTCATATTTTGCGATTTGAAATCTTATTAAGTTTTAATTTAGAAAATGTAGTTTTAGATTTATTGTATAGTGATGAATTTCTGATATAATTTAGTCGAGTTCTTGTTGGATTTTGGGTGTTCTAGATGAAATATTGGAATCCAAATGTCTCTGCAATTTCTCAACAAGTATCTGGACATTGCGTTAACTCTCCTCCATGCCAATCCCCTTTTTGATTTACCCGTTCTCTACCGTTGGGAATGCTTATTGGGGTTTTTAGAAAACATTAAATCGCCACCAGTAGATACTTATTCCCAGTTACAAGTAAAACTTGTTCATTGTCTGAGGATTACAGATTAGAATTTTTAATTATATGGTGATGTCCCAACGAAATTGAATGTTCGTCGAAATTCTGGTGTAACACAGAAATGAAATCTTAGCAATTGTCGCCTCCAAATTTCGAGCTTCTGTTGTTGGAAACGCCCCTCATAGTAGACTCACCTTCAAGTCATTCTCAATTTTTTTGTGATTTTTTGCCTTCATGAATTTGTTCATTGAACTACCAACGAGTCATTTGGGATATGGAAAAACTTTATTTTTCTACACCTTCCCTTCGTGAATTCGTTCATTTGACTGCCAACGAGTGATTTCGGCTTTGGAAAACCTTAAATGTCTGCACCCTCCATTCACAAATTCATTTATATTACTTCTTGCAAGTTACATTGGCTCTTTCCAATCCTTAAATGACTACTCTTTACAGTCACCAATCCCTTTACTTGGGCTGCCAACGATTTCCATTAAACTTGCTCAGCGTTTTTCTTGGAAGATTACTCCACGATTTCATTAAATGCACTCTGCGTGTTCAATGAATCATGAAACATAATCTGCATTTTTCTTAAACCATACTCTGTGTTTTTCATAATACATACACTGTGTTCTTCATAAAACTTCCTTTGCGAATTTTGCATGGAAGTTACTCACCGACATTCGTGAGACTTGACCTGTGATTTTACCAAAACCAATTTTCTTCGCCCTCACATGCTAGACAACAAGGATGGAAATTTGTAGTAGTTCGATGTGATAAATAGAATATACAACATCGTACAGTTCCATTTCATGTTACTGCATCTTGTGTGAAGGCCAACACAAAAATCTAAAGTATTAAGTGACAACTTGTTTTAATATAAAGAGGTGAGGTAATTTTGAAAGTGATGGGCATAATGTTGTTGGGATATATTTTTTTTGTTAATTCTTAGTGATGGGCATAATGTTGTTGGGATATATTTTTGTGTTAATTCTTAGTTGTGTTACTCCTCACGCACGGATTTGACAGTCCTCTTAATTTAGACCTGTGAGTTATTGGATCCTTATATTGACCTTCCAAATTTTCCCCTTATGTAGATATGTTAGGCAGTTAGGATTAGTACCTCAATTATGATGGTTGATTTACCATTAGTTACTAGTGTTAAGGACAACTTGTGAGGTTGATACATAATGCTTAAGCCAGTTTAGCCTCTTAATTATTGGAGTGGTGATTTTGATTGAATTTCATACTTAGTCTTACTTGATGTGACCTCTTGTAGTAATATGTATATCGAGATAGATTGAGCCTTATATCTAAATTAAAATTGGATGGGGATTCCCTAATTTTCCTTTCATTGAACGGTATTGACTTGGGTCTTCCTTCCTTCCTTAAACGTTGGACATGTAAGTGGGCCTATAAATCCCTCGTTATATTCTTCTTTATGTCATGATCTTCTTAGGTCTTAATTTGGACAAGCAAGATAGTCTATGAAATTCTCAGCCATTTTTAAATTGGGGTAAAATCCTTGTAATTCCTATGCAATAGAAGGGTAAGGTAGCATTAGATTCCTTCCTTGTTGTATTATGATTGACCCTCTTCATTCCTTGAGGAGGGTCATGCAACAATTGACTTCTTAATAATAGTCTGATGAATGATTTTTATTTTGTTCTACAATGGATATGCAAGGAACATAACCTTGAGTCTTCTTATTTGCTAAAAGGGTTCAATCCTTCCTTTAGTTTAAATGTGAAATTTTAATGTGAATTCATATTCCTTCACTTGACGAAGGTTGGCTCTACATCTGGGAGCTTCATGGAAGTGTAATTTAATATTGATTTCTAATTTTATATAAAAGGAGGCCCATAATAAAGAAATCATTGTGGATCTACTGAAGGGTTGTACATGTTATTGAAGTTGTATCAATTGATAAGCAATGCTTGACCTTTGACAAAAATGAATTGACTTTATGATAATATTAATTAGATCGCTATATGTCTCCAAGATGGTACCTATGTTCTTATGTGTCTTGCTAGTCCTTATGTAATTCCTCTTACTCATTGTAATTAATTATTGGTTGAAGATTGACTAAGTTTAACATTTATTGTATTTTGCGCTCATGCTCTTGTGGTTCTTATTACTTTTATGTATTGTCCTCTCACTCGTTTGCTCTCAGTTTTACGTGCAAAATTGACCGAGTATAGTAGATTATTCTATTACGCCTTGAAAATTAATGGATAACTATAGTTGATATATCTAGTCTTGAATTGTGGTTTATGTTGGATTGTTTCATAGGTGGTAAGTGCATCTTTTAATTGATGTATGTACATTGTAGCTGGACTATTGTTGGAGCACTTCATAGGAGGAATTTGCATCAATTAAATTGATACATGTTATTGTAGATTGGACTCTTGATGGAATGCTTCATAGATGGCTAATTGCTTTCCTTAATTTGATGTATCTTTGTAATAGAATTTGTCATGCCATGAATACTTGATAATTAAGACTGATTGTTTGATCTAGTTGTATTTCATCTTGATTGTATTAGTGGGATTTAGACACCTCCTTCTTCCTGAGAACAGTCGCCAACCCTGAGACCTTAAGTGGTCAAAATCAATTGGATGAATCTTGGGCTTGAGCGTTGCTTATGTGTCCTGGAGGTCCTAACCATGCATGATAGATTGGGCGGGTAGTTCCTTAAATGTTCAGTGACATGATTGATCAGTTATCTATATTTCACTTTAGTTGATCGTGATGTGTTGAATCGTGCCCCTATTTGATTATGTTAACGCGTTGATTATGCATCATTATTTATTATGATGATGTGTAGATTGTGCCTCTATTTATTTGTGTTAATGCCTTGATTATTTGTTGTTATAAATTGTTATGATGTGTCATTATTAATTATGTTGATGCAGTGATTGTGTTGTTATTAGTTATGATGATGTGTCACTTCCAATGATATCAATTATGTTGTGACGATTCTATTATCCTAATGCAAAAAAAACAAAAAATTTTTTTACCTAATGTACATCGGTTTGTTGTCTTAACGTCGAGGTCATTACATATGGTCTCAGAGCGGGTTCAACCACGCGACTTGGGATCATTACACCTTCCATTGTTTTAAGCACTTGATTAATAACTTATCGCTAACTGAAATTGACATTTTTCCATGTAGGTAATCATGGTTAGAGGATGTCGTGGAGGTAGACGATGTCGTGCTAGGGGAGGAGGTGTGACGCCTCCAATAGTATCCATGCCAGAGGATTCTAACTCCCAAGGAGAAGAACAAGCCACTGGACATGAGCAGATAGCGGTGGGGGATGTGGTTGGTTTGATGAGGTCCTGTTGACCAAAATTTTTTCAACTATATTTTCATGCGCTTGGATTCATAAAATCCTTGATATCAAAAGAAGACATTTTTTGAACTTTTATCAGTTCATTCTACAGACCTCAGTCTTAGGTTCGCCACACATTTTTCGGATCATAAATCCATATATGTATGCCTAAGTTACTCAAGATCTTGTTCGGAGGTTCGATTTTGAAGAATCTTTCTAAATATCATGTTCTCTTCTCCTCTCCTATATTACAATTCTACCATACTTAGATTTTTCACTCAACATCTCTCTTTCCATACTTAGTCGTATTTCAGTGTTTGTGGGTTCGAGCTCTCATCCTCCATTTTTCATGACCTTCAATTTTCACCCCAAGTTCTGTGATCTACATCTTGACCGTCAGCCTTTTCATGGGTGATGAGCTCAAAAGTATTTCATTCCTCTTGCACGCGAGTCCGACCGATCATTCTTCAAAAGTTAGTCTACTTTTGTATCGTTGACTCCCTCACTCCCTTACTCACCTCACTCCTCAACCCACCAACCCATCCCCTCAACCTACAGAATACCCCATTAACTTCCGGAACCTATAGTTTTTCCTTCACTTACCCTTCCGCATACTCTCCCATACTTAACCATTATTATAAAGTTTTCCCCATTTAAACCATGAACCAATAAGAACATTCCACATGGAAGCATGGAATTGTGACACATGACAACTAGTGGAGGGAGACACATGGAATATTATTATTAGAGACACATGGAAGTATATGAATTGATAATTCATCAATGACTGGGCATGAGGTGGATTATGACGGGATTCCAAAAAATTATTATTTTATTCAACAATTTTCCAAGGGTTGAATCCTCCAAGCTCCATAATTTCTTCTCTTCTCGTGTTTCTTCCAAAGTTATCAAACACTTAGTATTATTATCATGAAGAATATAATATCCCAATTCATGTGGGATAGACTTGTAAACCAAAAAGGCGAATTCTATGAAGGGAAGCACAAAAATCAATCCAAGGGCTGAGATTTGCCCATCAACTTTGATCGACAACGGCTGAGTGTTGATCTTGCAGAGGCCATAACTTGAGATCTGGGTGTCGAAATAGCACAAAATTGATACCATTGGAAAGATATTTCGACTTAGAAGATGTTGGTACATGTTTAAAAGGTTGAAAGCTGATAAATGTGTCTCAAAAATTAAAATATCAGTCAGCTTCATTTTTAATGGGCCTGCATGAAAACTCAATTTCAGGAGCTCATATCTTGAGATCCGGGCAACATATTTGGGAAAATTTTATATCGTTGGAAAGATGAGATGATGAAGATGACATCAAAATTATTTTTCACTTTTAGAAATTTAAATTACAATCATCCTATTTTGATGGAAAAATAATCAAGTTTAAAAAAAAAAAAAGTTTAATTAAAAACTTTTATTAAAAAAGGAGTGGGACCCACTTTCAATATACTTGTATTAATGATGTGAATTCATTATTGAGGAATTAATGAGACATTGACTAAAAGGGAATGTTTCAAGAAGTAACTTGTATGGGAATTTCTAGAAGGCAAAAACCCTAACTACCCAAGTAGTTAGAAAATCTCTTCTTAACAAGGGAAGAGAGGCTTCATCAAAAGCCCAAGATTCAGTATTGTTAGAGGGGCAGGGCAAGGAAGAATATGAGAGGAATAATAAAGTACAACCATGGATACACAATCAAGCTTCTGATAAAAAGAAAGAAATCTCCATCTTCTCCATTTTTTTTATATATTCTTCTACACCACTTCTCATAGTTTTATGCTCAAATATCAGAGTTGGGCACATGGATGAGTTGTTGAGTGTTCTTCTTATATTATTCTAAGATATTTTTTTATATGATCATGGAGTATTTGTAGCCACATATATGGTTGTCAAATATTTTGTAATGAATAATATCTTTCATGAATAGAACTCCACAAAGAATTGCTTCAGGGTCGATCTCGATTGTGCTTTGTAACCTCGTTTTCAGAATATAAAGTATTTGAGGTTGACCTATCAAATTCTTTTTTGATCATGATTGCAATACTTTGTTAAAATTATTTGAGAGGATCAAATCATTCTCTCCTGTGAAGAAGATATGGATGTATTTATATATTATTAAGAAGATTATGTGTGATGTTGATCACAATTTAATTATGATGTTGAATCCCTCCTTCAATATTTTCTGATTAAAATACTTTTGCTGCATATAAAGATCATATTGGGTTATTGAAGAACCATTCTCATATAAATCCAAGCAATAAATATTTGGGGTATGTTTTCTAGCACTCTCCCTACTCTAAGATATTCAAATATATAGATTTTAGCCAAAAAGGAGAACCATCTCTCTAAAAACAAAGGGGGACTAATGTCCTCATGGGGTTGTCATTAGGTCCTGACGGATTCAAGCGTCAACATTTTTGGCGACCATACTGGAGACGATTTATTTTCAATATATTTGAGGAACCATAAATCTCCATGGCTCAAAGTTTATAAAAGAATATTCAAGAAAATGGTTGCTTATTTTAAGCATGGCTCACCCTTTTTGTAATATAAAAAAGAAACGAGAAGCACCAAAGATTTGGGATAATGAACTCCCTAGAAACTCCATTGAAAAAAATCAAAATGAACGGTTTCATTCATGTCATAACACTTCTTTATCAAGCCCATCAATGGCTTTGCAAGACTCAACAAAAGGGAAAAATACTCAAAGAAGGAGAAGATTTCATAATACCCCTTTAAATCTACCAGAGGTAGACTTTCAAATGCCCAATATTCCTATTGAACTTTTTTCTACATTCTTTGGGGATGCTTCAGAAGATGAAGAGAAACAATTGATTAATTTTAAAGGTACATGTTATGATTTCAACCTCACTAAAGACAATGTTACATGTATATTATTCCTACAAGTTCTACGAGGAGATTATCTTGAATGGTATAGTTCATTAATGCCTAAATCCATTACTATCTAAGATGTGTTAGAAGATTCATTTGTAGAAAGGTTCATCCCAAAGTTGCATTCATATGTTTTTGCTAATGTTTTAAATGTTGTTGCCCACCCATCCTCTCCCATGTGGAAGAAAGATAACGAAATGACCAATTTTGAAGAAGAATCTAATCAAAGAGTGGATGAAATTATTAAGTCAAGTCATGTTGCTAAAGATGAAGATGAAAATTCCAAATTAGAAGAAGAAAGTTTCATCCTCCTATATACTCCATATGAAGACATTTCAAGAAAGAATTTTGAGAATGAAATTGAGGAGCCTTCAACAAATACACAAGAATATTTCAGCCTTGTGATAAATGATGAAACATTACAAGAGAACTTGAACAAGAATAATTGATTGAAGAAACGAAT
Organism: Picea mariana; assembly: GCA_032191745.1. Lineage (NCBI taxonomy): Eukaryota > Viridiplantae > Streptophyta > Pinopsida > Pinales > Pinaceae > Picea > Picea mariana. The sequence continues at coordinate 10,612 of JASDQU010310115.1, read as the reverse complement.
CTTTAAAAGAATGATCAATAAGATCACCTTTACAAGAAAGAAGAATATTTTCAAGAGATTTTTGATGAATCAAGAACCATGGAAGTGGTTGTAAATAAAGAAAATGATGAATGTGTTGGAAGATTGGTTGTTGTCATTGATGTCAACCCTAGTCATTGGTTTTGGACCGCAAGATTGATGAAGGTATTTGGACATGAAGGAAAATGCACATGCAGATACAACACCCATGGATGGATAGTATACATCATGTTGTTTCCAGTGGTATGTGGCATGTCACGTGGATCCTCATGGTTGAGGATAAATGAATTTTTGAATATGACAAAGTGAATTAAAGAAGGAAGTACATGTAGGCCCTAAAGATAATTAAAGAAAATAATTACAAAATAAGAAAGTGTCAGGTCGGCCCTAATGTTAAAAGGAAGTGACATAAATGGTATAAATAAATATCATTATACATTATTTTGATACACAAGTCGAATTTCAGAGGAATTCAGAAGTAAAGAAGGTCAGATTTCAAGGGAGGATGAAGTCTTTTGGTGATGTGTTCTAAGGTATGTTATATTCAGGTCATCTTACCATTTTCACTATAACTATTTTTATAGAACGATTTAGATGGTGAAATTGCTATGGAATTTAGAAGACATATCAAGGTACCTATGATAAAAGTTTCAACTATTGATTTGCTATAATTATGGAGATACACTCTGTGCAAGATAGGGTTTTTGACCAGTTATGAAGCTAGTCAATAAACAAGTGTTCCAGGTAAAATAGTCATAACTTCTTCATAGAGAATCAAAATGAAGTTGGACCATTCCACTGAAAATAGTACGGACTTTAGTTTCTTGTGTGTGATTTTCAGAATCGTATGTTAAATATTGAGCATGGGGCATGCTGTACAAGTTGGGTCTTCTGAATAAACCAGAATTGAATAA
>JASDQU010310114.1:108295-122135 GCA_032191745.1 Picea mariana | reverse complement strand
ACTTTATTATTTAAATAGTCTTTTTTGACTTTGTCACTTCACTTTATTATTTAAATAATCCTCCTTGACTTTGTCACTTCACTTCAAATAATCCTCTTTGACTTTGTCACTTCACTTTATTATTTAAATAATCCTCTTTGATTTTGTCACTTCACTTTATTATTTAAATAATCCTTTTTTACTTTGTCACTTCACTTTGTTATTTAAATAATCCTCCTTGACTTTGTCACTTCACTTTAAATAATCCTCTTTTACTTTTTGGGGCTTAAAGCCAACATATGAGGGTCCTTCAACTTTGTAAGGCCATAACTCTCAAACCGTGAGGAGTTATGTGACGTTCCACATACCACCGAAAATGGATTGACAAGCACTATACATCTAGGATAGTTTCACTGACAAATTCATTGATCTTCATCTCATTATTCCATAATCAAGCATGGGTTCTGTAACCATACTTCTAGGATAACTCAATCATAAAGCGTCTTCCCGTGAGGGATTTCACCATAAGGGGACCACTCTGGAGTTCACCGCAAAGCGTCTTCCCATGAGGGCTTTCACCATAAGGGGACCACTTTGGAGGTCATCCATTTGTACAACCATGACAAGAAAATAATGAGTCATCTTTACATCAATCCAACTATGCATCATATAACAATGACAACTCATTGATCCATCTTCATTTATGCATACGACTATGACTCCTATTGACATCAATCCATTGACATCAAGGTCAATACATGATCCATCAATCACTACATCAATATACTATGACAAGACATTGTTTCATTTACATCAATCCTTTGGCATCAATGATAACATGATCCAACAGTAACATCCCCACTATAATCCTCAATTTAATTAATGCTTATGTGGATATGATGTGTGGCTATGGCCAAAGAGATGTAATATGCAAATTGTATTTATATGTTTTAATAATAAAATTGTGATGGTAGATTCTAAGGGGACATGGACAAGAGATAGGGGCTGAATTAATCCATAAGAGGGGGGGTGTCTAGAATAATGGGCAAGAGGGGTCCAAGGGGAAAATACCCATGTATATTAATTTAAGACATTTTCCTAAATTTGCTAATTGTATATGAACCTTCCAATTTCTGATTGAGTGTTCCCAAATCCAATCATTGAATACATGTAAGAGGGTGATTATGAGTGGTCACCTCCCAAATTTATTGGGAACATGGAGGTTGTGTACAATCATCTTGGGGAAGAGTGTGAGTTAAGAAAGGCAATCCAAAGAGAGGAAATTCATATGGGTTGGGACAACATTTTTACACAGGGAGTTTTTGTGCATGAAGAGAAAGTAGAGAGGGAGAGCTTGGATATGGTGAAACCATGGAGGGAAAATTCTAGAGAAAGATAGAGCGTAATTGGAGTGAATTGGAGTTGGAAAAATAAAGAGCCGAGTTTTTAGGCCCGAAGAGTGAACTCCTGTGTGAGTTGCACTAAAACAACAAGTGTTTATTGTTGCTTGGCTAATAGTTTTCCTAGAAGTAGTTTCCCTTGAGTTCCCAACTGAGAGATTCCTAGATTCGTGTGCCAAAGATACCTTGATAAAAGAATGGGATGCCCGAGGGACTGAGACCAGTGAAGGAGTACATTCCTTGGGTTGGATAGGTCAAGAGGAAGAGAGATGGTGGAAAATCAAGATAGTTGTAGGAGAATGTTAGTTGGGTTGTGAGTTTTATGAGCTATGAGTGGACTATGAGAGAACACCCTCCCTTGTGGATTTCCATCCTCAGCTCGAGGGTGATTGGATATTGAGATTTGGAAAAGTCATTCTATGATTGGGTGGAACGTCTGACCCAAGAAGTTGGTTGCATAATTGTTGTGAAAATATAAGTGTTTTATCTTCTTGTTGTGTTAATTTATGTGATTAATTGTCGTGCACAAACTTTGTGTATTTGGAAGTGATTTATATGCTTCTTTAATGAGTTGTTTAGCTGCATTTCATGTTGATTATTAACATGTTGTAGATAATTCAATTTTATGGTTATAGACAATAACTAAGTATCTTTTAAATTCATAGCTGTAAGTTATAGGAAATCCACTAACACTAAAAGAATTAATTTAGTCACCATAAATTTCTTTATTATGTTTATTCCACACTGTAATGTCCCTCGGTTGGGTTGGGGAACGTTGAATTATGGTATCATAGCCTTGGTTCTAACACCAAGCTTGTATGGTCCAATATGGCTTCGAATCTATGAAATTTGTCATCGTATATTTTGTCTATGACAGGTTTAGGGAAAAACATATATTTTAGAGAGAAAACCCCAATTTTGTGAGTGAAATCTGAGTTTTAATGACTTCGGATGGTTTGAGAGGGTTAATGGAGTAGAGCAGCGAAGTTTCAAATTGAAATTCGACCTAGAATGTTCAAAATTTGAGTTTTAATGGTTGCGTGTAGAGCTACAGGTAGTTTCGAGAATCGACGACTGAGATCATGTTTGATCTCATGATTGACGACTGAGATTCACTATGATAAATTTAAAAAAAATCATAAGGATTCGAACATTTGAAAGGTTGATGGGATCAATGACCAGGATTAAATCGAGGGTTGTGAAAGTGAGAAAATCGATGGTCCATATCAATCACAGAAAAGTCAAAATTTTTCTAAGTGTTAAAGTTCACCAAGAGAAATCGTTGATGACCAAAATGGTGAAGAGTTTGGTTCAACCATAAAACATCTTTGACCATCAATGAATGACGGTCGAGGGTTGGCCGATTCTACTGAAGTGTTTTCAATCACTGATGGAAGTTTCTGATGGTCGATGGGTCGATGGTCAAGCATTGATCGATTCAATGAAGTGTCCCGAATGAGCAAAAAACGTTGTTGATGGCTGATGGGCCGATGGTGGGAGGTTGGTCGAATTTGACCAAGTGTCCTGAATGAGAAAAAAAAATCCGATGGATGATGGGCCAGTGATTGGAGGTCATACGAATTCGACGAAGTATGTTCAAATCAAGAAGGATAATTCATCAATGGCCGATGCACCGAAGGTTTGGTGTCGACCGAAGTTGGTGAGGTGTCTGGGTTGTCCAAGAGAATCAACCAATGAGGAAAAGAAGATGATGATGTGTCATTCCACATTAGCATCCACGTTTCATCCCACATCACCCAATTTGACACCTAAGGATGATGTTTCATGACATGTAAGCATCCACGTGTCATGTCACGTTAGCAGTTGCCACATTAGTAGTTGTCGCGTCAGCCAATAGAAGTGGTCGATGGCCGATGGTCAAAACGGTTGATTTGGGAAAGTGTATTTGAAAACCATCGAGGATTGTTAATCACCAATGGGTTGATGGTTGGGCGTCGAAAGAATTTTTTGAGATTTTCATTCACTAATGAAGATCACTGATAGTCGACGACCGATAACTAGGTTGACCGGGTTGGAGTTGTGTGCAAGTCGGTCGTTAAGGAGTTGGATTGATGACCAATGGTCGGGTCGACGGTTTGGGGAAGTATTGTGCACACCAAAGGAGAAAGTTGTTCGTTGATGGTTGATAGAGAGTAGATCAATGATACATATTTCTTCTAACATGAGATTGATGATGTAGACTTCACATAGGAAGAATTGTTCCACAGTCTTGAAAAAAAAAAAAAAAATAGTCTAGAGCCATTTTCTTATTTTGGCCATAACTAGATAAAATTATAGTGGGTTGGGATGAAAATTATGGGTTTTTTCCATATAAAGGAGGTCTACAAAAGATCCAAATAGGTCCCTTGTCCAATTCTTCTTGGATTTGGCAAAAAGTGAAAAATATTGGTTTTTAAAGATCTGGGTCCAGATCATTGAAATAAGTCCAGATTAAGCAAAAACTATTGGGAAGAGTCCAAAAAAGGAGGGAAAAAAAAACCCACGAAGGAATTGAATAAATACTATGGGGATTGGATTGGGGACATTGATATAGATCAAAATCCACTATTCTGGGCCACTTTTGGGGGATTTTTTAGATTTTCAGAGAAGGAAAGGTGACCCTAGATCACAAAACTGGAAAATTTTATTTAGTCAAATTTTTGTATAATAATCAAGACAAAAAAATTTGGCTTAGGTAATTTTTTCTATAAGTGCACAGATTGAGAGATAACCAGTTCTTCTAAAAATTCTAATTCTGGAGAAATGAGTGAAAAAGGACAAAGTTGCAGATTCCAAATTGTTGTAGTTTTTGACTGGAACATAAGATTGAAATTATGAGAGTTTTTATGAATTCCCTGTTTTTATTATTATCTATGTATCATACAAAAATTTCTTCAGTTCCTGACATATTTTCTTCTGCAGTTGAAAGAAGTTAGCAGTTCAATAAAATTGCACCAATAAAGAAAATGCATAGAAAGTGGTGAAAAATGGTTTTTTCAAGAAGACATAAGCTTCATCTTAGAGATCAGATTGGGGCATGGTTACAAACATTGCAAATATATTTCAGAGAGGAATGCATCTAGGGAATCATAGTGTGAATTGATGCAATTTTTCCTTCATAAATTGATGAGGAAATAACATGTATTATAATTAGTGAAATGTTTTACAATACACATGTTCTAAGGGTAATTATTACATGCACATTTCTCGCAGAGTTAGAGGTACATACAGAAAAATTAGTTCTTATATGAGGAATGGAGTTATGGAAGATGCTCATGGATTTTAAAACCATGAGGAAGACATCAAAGGTCTGCATTTCAACATGGGGAATGTTGAGACAGAGTTAAATGGAAGAAGAGATAGGAAAGAGCCTGTCACTATGAGAATCTTTCATAGAGAAGTGTAGAGCTAAAAAATTGATAATGAAAAGATTATGAAGGATCGGGAAGAGATACTCCAGAGCTTAAACATGTTTCATAATAAAGTTAACAAATATTATGGCACCAAACAAGAAACTAGTGCTAGACAAGTATCAATGTCCAGATCCCATAGAAAAAGGGATGATCATGGAAATGATAGGTAGTAAAGAATCATGAGAAGGCACCATCACTCTCCAAGGAGGTCCACTAGAATAACTCATGCAATTTTAGGGCCACGGAGCAGCCTAAGTGTGTCTCATGTTCAAAGGCAAATAAGAAGGCTTGACRAAGACATCTTGGAAGGTGAACTCAGGAAGATCAAGCCACCTACTTTCAATGGTGAACAMAGGAAGGGAGAAGAGGTAGAGGCATGGTTTTTGGAAATGAAGAAATATTTCCATCCRCATGATTACCCCTCATGGGYAGAAGCTAGCACTTCCACCTACCACTTGCAAGGAAAGAACCATGTGGTGGGATCATATTAAGCAAGCCAAGAACCTTGATGAGAAGAGGATATCGTGGATGCAACTCAAAGGATGTTTCCAAGAGAAATATTTGTCCGATCATTACTATAAGAGAAAGATCAAAGAGTTCTTTGAACTCAAGATGGGAACCATGACAATGAAGGAATATGAGAAGTAGTTATTTGAATTGTTGAAGTATGTTGACTTCATAAAAGATGGGAAGGTTAAAATCCAAAGGTTTCTAAGTGGGTTACCCTCCTTTTATAGTGACAAGATACAATATGATAATCCCAACACTTTATAGGAAAGCATAATGAGAGCAAGGCACCTTTATGAGAAAAACAAAGGAAGGATGATTTTCCAAAAATCTTGGAATGATAAGATGAAAGGGAAAAGTGATCAAAGGAAGAAAGGTTTTAAGCCATCATTTTTTAGAAATAACTCCCAAGCAAATCAGCAAGGCCAAGAATCCAAAAATGAGCAAAAGAATGCAGATTCATTTGGGAAAAGGCCAAGGCAACGACCTGTTCAATGTTGGGGATGTGAGGGAAATCACTTATATAGGGACTTCCCTCACAAACGAGAAAGAATGAAGACTGTCCACAACATTCAAGAGGATGAAACAGTGAAATACATGGAAGGAATCATGCCAAGGATTTATGAAGACTTGGACAACAAGCAAGTAGAGTATCAATCCCTAATGATCGAAGTGAAAGGTAAGGTTGACAACCAACCCATAACAATTTTGATTGATTCTGGAGCTATCCATAGTTACATAAATGCTAACATTGTTGAAATATTTCACTTGAAAATAAGTGAGGATAAGAAATCTTGGTTAGTTCAATTAGTCACGGGGGCTAACAGGAAAATCAGCGAGTTGGTTTAAGATTTCCCAATAGACGTGAATGGACTTAGCACAAATGAAGATGTAAACATCATATTGTTGGGTTCATATAATTGTCTAATTAACATGGATTGGCTGGAAAAAAATCATGTTGTCCTAGACTATTACAAAAGGACAATCACATGTATTGATGAGGAAGGGTAGTAAGGAAAGATTCAAGGCATTCCAAGAGTTTTAGTTTTTAGAGAGATTTCAAATATGTTGTTGAAGAAGAGCTTCAGGAAGGGATGCCAGATGTTTTCAGCCCATATGGAGGAGGCAGTCAAAGACAAAGTGGCAAGCATTGAAGATCATCTGGTCTTGAGGGATTTTGAAGATATTTTTAGAGAAATTCAAGGATTGCCACCAAAGAGATACATTGATTTCTCTATTGATTTGATGCCAGGAGCTTCCCCAATGTGTAAGAAACATTACAGAATGGGCACACCAAAACTAAAAGAGTTGCAGATGTGGCTTGAAGAAATTTTGAAGAAGGGGTATATACACTCAAGTGTGTTTCCTTAGGGAGCCCCAATTCTTTTTGTGAAGAAGAAGGATGGAACCTTAAGGATGTGTATTTATTTCAGACAACTTAATAAGATTACCATAAAGAATAAGTATCATTTTCCAAGAATTGATGATTTGCTTGATCAACTGAAAGGTGCAAGAATCTTTTCGAAGATTGACTTGAGATCAGGTTATCATAAAGTAAGGATAAAAGAAGAAGACATCAGAAAGACAACATTCAGAACAATATATGAGCATTATGAATTCATGGTAGTGCCATTTGGACTATCAAATGCCCCAACAATTTTTATGTTCTTGATGAATGGAGTGTTCAGGGAGTACCTGGATAAGTTTTTGATTGTGTTCTTAGATGATATCCTCGTCTATTCTAAATCAGAGGAGGAACATGAGAACCATTTAAGAATGGTGTTGCAAGATTTAAGAGAGAATATATTGTATTCTAAGCTAAGTAAGTGCATCTTTTTTCAAAAGAAGGTTCACTACTTGGGGCATATAATATCAAAAACATGGATAGAAGTTGATCCTAAGAATATAGAGGCAATTAGAGGATGGCCAACGCCAAAGAATGTGACAGAGGTCATATCATTCATGGGTCTTGCTGGTTATTATCAAAGATTCATAAAAGGGTTATCAAGGATTGCAATTCCAATCACTTCGTTGCAAAAGAAGAGAGTGAAATTTGAATGGACTTCCAAGTGTGAAGAGAGTTTTCAATAGTTGAAGGGAATATTGACAAGTGCACCAATCTTGAGGATTTCATATCCAAACATAGATTTTTTTGTGAGTATCGATGCATGCAAGGAAGGACTTGGTGGAGTTCTCAATCAAAGGGACCATGTGGTATGCTATCAGTCCAGAAAATTAAAATAGCATGAGAGGAATTACGCTACACATGACTTGAAGTTAACAACGATTGTACATGCATTGAAAATGTGGAGGAATTATCTTATGGGTAAGAAATTTGAACTAAGGAAAGACCACTATGGTCTAAAGCATTTGTTTGCAAAACCAACACTAAATTTTAGACAAACTAGATGGCTAGAATTTTTGAGTGAATATGACTTCAAAGTTAAGAATATAAAGGGCAAGGAAAATCAAGTGGATGGTGCACTCAATAGGAGATCTCATGAATTGCATGTTGTAACCATCAACATGTATAGGAAAAATATGAAAGAAAAAATTATTGCAACAAAAAATTTAGATCAAAACTATGTGAAAATAAAAGAAACATTACAACAAGGTAATTTTCAGTAAAAATTCAATTCCTATGAATTAAAAGAAGATGGAGTTCTCATGTAGAAAGGAAAAGTGTATGTGATGAATTCTAGTGAGCTGAAGAATGAAGTGCTGAAGGAGATGCATAATGTGCCATATGCCGAGCACCTAGAATATCAAAATACAATTGCAACAGTAAGAAGACAATATTTTTGGCTAGGAATGAAGAAAGAAGTGGATAATTACATAGCCAGATGTCTAGGGTGCCAAAAAGTAAAGACACAACATAGACAACCAACATGTTTGCTACAACCATTTCCCATTCCAGAATAGAAGTGGGAAGTTGTCATGGTTTATTTTATTACTAACCTTACTAGAACAAATTGAATAAAGAAGCACATTTTATTCTGGTAAAGACTACACACAAGGAAACGAATATTGCAGATATATACATGAAATAAGTTGTTAGGCTACATGGAGTGCCTAAGGCAATAGTTTCAGATATAGATCCAAAGTTCACATCTAATTTTTGGAAGGGTTTGTTCAAGGGCTTTGGAAAAATTTTAAATCTTAGTACAACATATCATTAAAAGTTAGATGGGAAAAAAGAAAAGACTAACAGAATAATTGAGGACATGCTTATAATGTATGTGATGGATCAACCATCAAAGTGGGAAGATTGTATTCATTTGGTTGAATTTTCCTACAATAATGGGCATCAGGCCTCATTGAATATGATTTTGTTTGAAGCATTGTATGGCAGTAAATGTAACACTCCAGTGAGTTGGGATAGTCCAACATACAGAGTAGTTGTTGGGCTAGAATTGTTTAAATTAATGGAAGATCATATGGAAAAGATAAAGTAGAATTTAAAAGTTTCCCAGGATAGGTAGACACCTTATGCAGACAAGAACATAGTGTTTAGAGATTTTAAAGTTGGAGAACATGTTTTTTTAAAAGAGAAGGAAAAGAGAAGTTTGTTAAGATTGGGAAGTTGCCAGAAGTTGGCGGTGAGATATTGTGGGCCTTTTGAAATATTAGAAAAGATAGGGTCGGTTGCATACATGTTAACATTTCCTGCATCCATAAGAGTGCAAAATGTATTTCATGTGTCATTGTTAAAGAAATATGTACATGATCCTAACCACATAATTGATTAGAATGTGATCCAGGTGGAGAACGAAGGGGATTTCCGGGTGGAACCAATACACATCCTGGACCAGAAAGGAAAAGTGCTCAGGAACAAATCCATAGGGATGGTAAAGGTGCAATGGAACTGCTACGGTCCTGAAGATGCTACATGGGAGCATGAAGAAAACATACGAGCATAATACCTACAAATAGATGGACCCTAAGGGAATAAGAGAGACCCTAATAAATAGATGGGATTCCTAAGGGAATAACATCAGTGAAGAGCTACATTCCTTGGGTTGGATAGGTCAAGAGGAAGAGAGTTGGTGGAAAATCAGGATAGTTGTAGGAGAATATCAGTTGGGTTGTGAGTTTTATGAGCTGTGAGTGGACTGTGAGAGACCACCCTCTCTTGTGGATTGCTAGCCTCGGCGTGGGAGTGACTGGCTCTTGATATTTTGAATAGTAAGTCTATGGTTGGGTGGAACGTTAGGCCTAAACAACTAGTTGCACATTTTTTGTGAAAATATAAGTGTTTTATCTTGTTGTTGTGTTAAATTATATGTTTCATTGCTATGCATAAACTCTATGTATTTGGAAGTGATTTATTTGTTTCTATAATGAGTTGTTTAGATTCATTTTGTTGGAAAGTTGGTTGCCATTGATGTCAACCCTTGGAGAGTGATCTTGGAGATTGATGCCAATCCTTAGCAAGGTCCAGATATGTTGGAAAGTTGATTGAAATTTGTATGATCAAGACTGATGGTCAGTTAGTTGGGTACATTTGATGTAGTGTACATGTATCCCTAGAGGTGTAGTTATGGGAATTGAAGTTGAATGAGGTTTATGTACATCAAGGATAGTGAAACTGCAGGTAATAATATCATAGATGGATAGTATTCATCATGCCATTTCCAGTGATATGTGGGATGCCATGTGATTCCTCACAGTTAGGGATATATGACCTTGTGAAGTTGGAAGCCCCAAAGAATGGGAAAGAATCCCCTAGTTGGTTACAAGTCTTGGTCAAAGGGTAAAGCGATTGTAACAAGAAACCCCTAAAATAAGGAAAAAGGTTACTTAGTATTAGTATAAATACACCTCAAGGATTCTCTCATAAACACTCACATACTTATAATTGAATATCTATCTTGTGATTGTTACAGTCTAGTATTGTGATCTTTTGGCTAGTTTGTGATGGAATTTTTCTAAAGTTGCGAAGGTATAAAGTAGAGAAAGTTTTAGAATTGCAGAAAAATGGAAACCGTAGTTTTCTGAGTTATATGTGGGATGCATAAGGATAGTCTGCGTACATACATGAGCTACAAGAGGATAGGTCACATACATATGTAGGCTGTAGGAATATAGGTCACGGACCTTAGTCAAATATTTGAAGAAGAATGGTTGGTTGAGTTGAAATAAGGTTTGATAGTACAACATAGTTGCTATAGGATCTGAGATGCTATGCTTCAGGTTTTCATGAGTAAATGTATGTATTTTATTTATTTGTTTAAGGTGTGTATCTTTGATGGTATGTCACATGCTTAAGGCATGTCTTGGAGGCTCTTGATGGTATATAATTGCATATGGTTGAGGTGATATTGTTACATGCTTGAGACATACTCTTGGTACTTGGTATATGGTTGTTATGGTTCATTGTTAGAGGAACATATTTATGATATTTGCATATACTTGAGGCTTATATTATGTTACATGGAATGATTGAGAGTGATATGGTATATGGTTGAGACACTTGTTATGGTGAATGTTTTTTACATGGTATGGTATAGGATTGGTACATGGTATGGTGCTGATGTACATGGTTGATGTGTATGATTGACACATCGTATGATACATGATATGGTACACGATTGATGTGCATGGTTGGGACATGTTATGGTACATGGTATGGTGTTGGTGTGCATGTACATGGTTGATACATGGTATGGTACATGATTGGTACTTGGTATACATGGTTGATGGTTGAGGAATATGGTATAGGTTGAGGTGCATGGTTAATGCATGAGTTGGTACAGGGGTGGGTGCATGGTTGATGCACGGTTTAGTACAGGTGTTGGTGCACGGTTTAGTACAAGTGTTGGTGCATGGTTGATGCACTTTTTGTGATACATGTTGTGGTACATGGTTGATGATTGGTATGGTACATGTTGATGGTTTGGTATATGATTTGGTACATGGTTGAGACACATATCTTGTGATGGTATGTTGGTGATATTGGTGCATGCTTGGTAGAGGAATGTGTTGGTGATGTTGGACATATAGTTGAGAGGTTTCTTTGGTATTTTATCCATGTGAGAGGATCTGGTTGAGTATCAGTGACAGTGACAGGTTGGATAGGTTTCTAGTGAAAAGCTTGTTAGGTTGATAGTGATAGGTTGGGTATAGTGATAGGTTGACATGTTATAGGTTGCTGTGAAAGTGGTAGTGATTGTGGTAGTGATAGTTGGTCTATACCTATATTTCAGGGCAGAAGGATGGGGAAATGAAAGGGAGTTGTAGCCTCCTTCCAGATGTATCCAGAGAATCGGGGAGTTGGAGCTTCCTTCAGGTTGGATCCTGAGAACTAGGTGGTAGTACCCACCTTTCAGTTGGAGCCAGAGAACCCATGGGGTTGTAGCCTCCTTCTGGTTAGAGCTAGAGAAATCAGGGATTTGTAGTTTCCTTTAGGTTGGATCCTGTAAATAGGAGGTTGTAGCATCCTTCCAGTTGTAGCTGGAGAATTAGGAAGTTGGTGCTTCCTATGAATGAATTCTTGATATATATAAAAAAAAAAAAATCTGTGGTTTTCTTCCATTTGGGTTTCCATGTAAATATTGGTGTAGTGTGTTCTTGTTGTGATGTTTATGTGATGATGCTTATGATTACATTCTTATTATATATATATATTGAATGCAATCATTGATGATGTATTGATGATAAACTATTGAACATTGTTGATAAAGTGAAGGAATATATATTTGGGTTAAAAGTGGTATAAAGTGCTCATACTAATTCACCCCCCCCCCCTCTCTTAGTATTCCAACAATTGGTATTAGAGTCAGTTCCTTCAGGAAATAGTTTAACCATTGGAATGTAGATCATGGAGTGCAGTGTGAACGTAGCATCAATGTTCAATGGTCACAAGGGTATAAAGTATGAAATGTGGAGTAGTAGGATGAAGGTATTTTTATAAGAACATGGGTATGATATTTGGACTCAGTTGTTACAAGGTACACTGCTACAAAGAAACCAAAAAATACAGCCAAGAAGGAATTGAAAAGGAAAAAAAATAGCATTGTATTTGGTCTTGGAAGGATTTCCTGATTCGGTAAAGGACAAAGTGGGACAATGTTCATCAACTAAAGAGCTTTGGGATACACTACATAATATCTACTTTGAGGAATACCCCATCACAGGGCCAGATAATGATAAAGAAGATGTAGGTACATAACAAGAAGAAATATGCTCATCATGTGAGAAAAATTTAAAAGAAGAAGAGTGTGAAATCAACAAAAGTGAGTTATTTTAATTTACTTGTGAAGAACGCAAACATCTTGAAATTGAATGACCTTATTTGAAGAATGAAAAAGAAAAGGATATTGAAGAAAAAATAATCAGTTCTCTAGATAAACTAACAAAATAAAGTAAGAAGAACCAGTCACTTGAATAACAATTAGTCAAGAATAATTCTCAAGAAAGTTCTGAAGAAGCCCAACAAGTCATTGTGAAACTAAAAGCTCAGCTAGAAGAAGCCAAAAAGATTGAATAAACATTCAAAATTCAGATGGAAGAGAAGTAATGTTTGGAATCCGAAATAGAAGCAATAAGAAAGGAAGAAATGAAAGAGAAGCAATGTTTGGAAACCGAAAGAAAGGAAATAGAAAAGAGAGAGCAAATTTTCACAAACCATATTAAGGAAAGAACTAAAGACTTAAATCGACTTGAAGAATAATTTGATCAAGAAGAAAGAAGACTTGAAAATGAAATCATCTCCTTGAAGATCCAAATCGAAGAAGCAAAGAGAATAGAACAAGTCATGAAGATTCAAATGATGAAGAAAGAATAAGAGGTTGAGAAGCTTGAAGAAGAAGTTCTTACATTGAGAAGTAAAATCGTCAAGCTCAACAATAACATTCAAGAGACAGAAACATACACATCAATAATAGAGAATGAAGAGAAGTATTCTAGGTTTCTAAAAAATAAGAATGAAGAAAAGAGTGAGAGTTATGCAGAAGTACTCAAAGGAAGGAATCATGGTCAACAAGAATCAAAGAAGAATAAGTATAATAGAGATGCATATTCAACAAGACCTTCCACATTTAGGTAGCAAATAATTTGTAATCATAATGAAGTGATCCACAAAAGAGAAGATCATGATTAGCCAATGCAGGAATTCAGAAGGACTACACAACAAAGAATATCATTCACTCTCAGGTATGTAAATTTATTTTATGGTCATTGTTTTTATTGTATTAACTTTGGACATAAGGTTGCAGATTGCAGGGCTTATGGAAGAAATGTTCAAGCAAGAAATGCTTATGTGGCCCTACATAACATTGAATGTTACAAATGCCACAACTATGGACACATAACTCGTGATTGTATAAGAATGATCAATACTTCCATGAAAGAGAACATTGATATCGGATATAAGAAGGTTTGGAAAAGAAAACAAGAACATGAAAAGGAAGATCAGATGAATGAAGGACACCCATAAGTCATACTCTTAGGATTGGAAATAGTACAGGATGAAGAAAAATCTACAGGTAAAAAGAAATATGTTATATATAGGAAGGCTTGGAGAAGAAATTAAAAACAAGA
>JASDQU010310114.1:43139-67896 GCA_032191745.1 Picea mariana | reverse complement strand
AGTACACCATGCACAATATATGAGAAATAATCATTAGTTATTGTTCAAGGGAAGTAATGACTTCCAAAGGTAGCTACAACTTCCAAATGTAAAGGGAGGGATAAACCTACAAGAGGAAGATACAATACTCCAATATCAAGAGAGAGTTTAACTCTCCATCCTTGCCCCTTCCTTCCACCGAATAATATATGAGAGATAATAAAACTTTACATTAAATCATCACCATCAACTAACCATCACATAGAACCTGATAATGCTTTATGAGAATTCTTCAACTTCTGCAATTCTTCAATTATTGGAATACTCTAATCCTATAGATAATATTACTCAATTTATTTTCTGAAACTTCTCCAAGTTTCACTCCTTGAATCCTCCCCAAAAGGAAGTTATAGAAAGAATGGTAGACCTTATTCAATTTTGGTTTATTCAGGAGACCAAACTTGTACAGAATGCCCCGCGCTCAATATTTAACATCAGATTCTGAAACTCGCACAAAAGAAACTAAATTCCATAATCTATCCAATGAAATTAGTCCCACATCATTTGGATTCACTATGAATAAATTATGATTGTTTTACCCGGAACACTTGTTTATTGACTAGCTTTAGGACTGGTCAAAAACCTTATCTTCCACAGAGTGTATCTCCATAATTATAGCGAATCAAGAGATGAAAATTTTACCACAGGTAACTTGACATGTCTTCTCAATAAAATATCAATTTCACCATATGAATCATTCTAAAAAACAATTTATAGAGAAAATGGTAAGATTACCTGAAAATAACATACCTTAGAACACATCACCAAAAGACTTCATCCTCCCTTGAAATTCGGCCTTCTTTACTTATGATTTCCTCTTAAATTCGACTTCTATTACAAATGAATGTATAATGATATTTATTTATACCATTTATGTCACTTCCTTTTAATATTAGGGCCAACCTGACACTTTCTTATTTTGTAATTATTTTCTTTAATTATCTCCAGGGCCTACATGTACTTCCTTCTTCAATTCACTTTGTCATCTTCAAAAATTCATTTCTCCTCAACCATGAGGATCCACGTGATGTTCCACATACCATGAGAAACAACATGATGTATACTATCCATCCATGGGTGTTTTATCTTCATGTGCATTTTCCTTCATGTCCAAATACCTTCATCAATCTTGCAGTCCAAAACCAATGACTAGGGTTGACATTAATGACAACAACCAATCTTCCAACACTTTCAGCTACATCATTATGTTGAGGATTGTATGGAACAATGGTTTGATATTGAATTCCATTTTTGCCAAGATATTTTTCAAATTCATTAGATGTATATTCTCTTCCATTATTAGTAAGAAGAGAGTCAATACAAGACTGAGCTTCGTTTTGGATCCATACATGAAAATATTCAAAAGTTTCAAAAGCTTGTGATTTATATTTCAATAAGTACACCCAACACATCCTAGTGTAATCATCAACAAAATCCGTGATATGTGTGTTACCATTAGCAGATGGAACATGCATGGGTCCACATAAATCAGAATGTAGCAATCCAAGTTTTCTACATGTTCTGAAAGTGGAATCATGGAAATGTTGTTTGCTATGTTTTCCAAGGATACAAGCATCACATTACTTCAATTTCCTAGGAATAGTAGGAAAATAAAAAAACCGCCATTCTTTTTCAACAAATGAAGGATGTCATAATTAATGTGTCAAAATATTTCATGCCATGAGAGACTATATGGAAATGTACCTTCATCGTGGTGAGAGAAGTATTTAGAATTGTATGCATGAGTAGATTTCCCTTTCAACTTCATCAATCTTCCATCCTCCACTCATGTCATAATGACCATGTTTTCATAAGCCTCCCATATTTCAACTTTGCCACCAAAGGTATGAATAGAGTGGCCTTGTTGTCGAGTGTGCACAAGATACAACAAGTTCCTTCATAGCTCAGGAAGATAGAGCACATTAGGCGGAATAAAATCTAGGATTCTAGGAAATTTAAGCCCGACGGTGCCAATTCCCGAAGGTTTGAGACTTGATTTATTTGCAAAATAGACTATACCATCTACATTGTCATTGAAATTTCCAAAGAAGTCTCTCTGGAAGGTCATATGGCATATTGTACCCATGTCAAGTTTCCATGCATCTCTCTGAGAAGTAAATGAAGTGTTAAATATTCAGTTACTCCAATATTGCAATGGGAAACAATATAACAAGAAGATCTGTGTGCTTTACCTTTGGCTAGGTTTGATGCTTTACCTTTGTCTTCTTTCTGACCTTGCTTGTCTTTCATCTTCTATAATGAGATTCCACATGTCTTTACTTCATGTGACCCATTCTTTCTGCAATGAACACAGTGAAGATTAGATCTCTCATGGGGATTATGTCTAGCCCCCCCGCCTCCAAAATTATTTCTTCCATGTCCTCTTTTACTTCCTTCATGTGATCCACCAAAGGAACTTTTTGCTTCTTGAACTTGCTCTTTTTGTTTCTTAACATTTAAAACACTATCCATGGGTTTCACCTCAATATAAGAGTGGTTACTCTTCAAGGTTTCGATTGAAAACTTCATCATTATGCCCAAATTCAGTTTCTACATGCCTTTGATGCTAAATCCCTCCACATAGTAAGGAAAGAAAGACAAAATATTACTTGCACTCAGGTTGTGGTTCAGATGACAACCCAATGGATCATATGGGTGAGATTCGGTAGCAACAGAGATTAAGGGGCTCTAGGAATGGTGGTAACAATGATGTATTGATGGAAGAATGTAGTGTAGTTGAGGAGAGTGCAAGTGATTATAAGTCCAAGGAATTTGGCCACAAATTCAAGACCTTGGGGGTTGTAAAGTGGGCAGATTGCAACTGGAAAAATCAAACTTATAGAGAAATACTTGATAAAGAGAGTTCTCGTAACCCAATGAAAGAAGAAGGAGAAATATCTACACAAATGGGATCATTCTATGAACGTTTGTTTGTTGATCCAGGAATTAAATCTAGCTTAGACACAAAGGAAAACAGTTACCATAGTCGCTTATGTAGAAAATATTCAACAGATCTAGACTAAAGCCGCAACAGTGGAGAAAGTTTGAGGTGGTTCATAACCTCATTCAGGACTTGAAAATGCAACGCTGAGGCTTGTTCTCAAAGACGTGCATACTTATACTAATATTATTCATATTACATATATGTAATTTATCTTTTTTTATGTAATCCATGTGCAGTTGTGTATCCAATAGTTCAGAATCAATAGATGTATCCTCCACCAAACTCATCGTGATATGGTTTGTATTGGAATAGATGCAAAAGATGAAGAATGATAACTCAGTATTTTCATGGCAACACCCCTTTTTTTAATAAGTCAAACAAACTAAGTAAGTTGGTCACCGATAGAGATCAAGTGTTATCCAGTCATTTATGAAATGTCGAGCTAAAATATGATATTTAGTGAGACGTAGGAATCACATAATTGGATACTTGAAAATACAAAGCATTGTCCAAAGTGTCAACGAAGAATTGAGTAATCATGAGCAGAAAGAGAAAGGAACAAGAACCTTAATGAAAATGAGGGTTTAACTCAAAATGGTTTCTCACACAAAGCGCAGAGAAATTTTCAATCGGGTGAAGGTAAGATTCATAGCCGTGTGATGGGAAGAGGGAATCAGAGATAGAGACAAAAAATAAAAACATGGGTGAATGACGAGTTTCTAGAGGTAGACATATATTAGATATGTGGGAGAAGGAAGACAGACCTGCAAAGGCATTTCTACGGAGGAGACAGACTTGAATAGGCATTTTTGCACACAAGAGAGAATCATAGAGTTAAAACATGTTCTAATACCACTGTCAGGCCAAGTATGGGAAGAGGAATAATTAACTCCACACTTAATGATTTTGTTGATTAATTGGGTTGGTTATCATTGATGTCAACCCTTGAAGCAAGTCCAATAGCAAATTTTGGTAACCCAACAATATGGTTAATGGATCTAAGTTTGTTTGATGCATAATGGTATAAAGGTTAGTATATTTGTAGGTAAAACTATTATATATGGATAGAACATGTCATTCCATTTCCGGTGATATGTGGAACGCCACATAACTCCTCACGGTTAGAGAGTTGTGGCCTTATGAAGTTGGAGAACCCTAATGAGTTATCTAGAAGGTCAAAGAGGTCAAATTATTCTAGAAGATCCTAGAATAAGTTGACTAGTCAAGTGAGTGAAACTAGGAGTTAATCATGGGTTAAGTTGTTGCAATAAAAAACTAATTAAAAATAAATTAGTTGCAACTAGAAGTGGAGAATTTACTATTTGTAGCAAAGTGGGTTAGAAGTTGACAAGTGGTTAGAAGTGGGTTAGCCCTAAAAGAAGGAAATTGGGTTAAGTTGGTTAGGAGGTAACCCCTTGAGAAAGATACATGGAAGTATAAATAAGAGAGCAAGGATCTCCTATTAGCACCTATTTATCACATTCAATATCTAATATTGTGTAAGGTTTATTGTAGGTACTCATTGATACAATTGAAGTTGTGCAAGTTTGACATAGCACAAAGGGTTGATGGAAAAAGTTTCAGAGTTTCAGAAATACTGAAAAACCCTAGGTTCTAATATGTATGTAGGCTAATAGTATAATAGGGTGCATACATATGCGGGCTAACAATATAATAGGGTGCGTACATACTCGGGCTAACAATATAATAGGGAGCGTACATGAGGGTAAAGTCATAAAAACTTGAGACGATGAAGATGTCAGGTCTTTAGAGTCTGAAAGAAAGCTCCCAAGAAGGTCTACATTGATCAGGTACATTAGATCCATCTATTGGTTCAAAAGGTATGTCTTATTTCTATGAGTAGTTCAATTTTGTTGTCTACATGAAAAATGGTTATGGGGGTTTGAGGATTTTCCCTAGAGAGATTATTGGTTGCATGGGATTTTCTGTATAAGTCAGATCTACAGAAATACAGTGATGGTATAATCAATATTTATCATTGATACATCTTGTTAGTGTTGAGGCACATCTTGTATTTCTTGGCATATGGTTAAGGGTTTTTATGGTACATGGTTGAGAGCTTATATTTGTGAAGTGGTTGATGTATCGATAGGTTGCATATTAGTAAGGGTTTGGTGTCTAGTCCATGTGAAGGTTATTATAC
This sequence comes from Picea mariana, assembly GCA_032191745.1. Lineage (NCBI taxonomy): Eukaryota > Viridiplantae > Streptophyta > Pinopsida > Pinales > Pinaceae > Picea > Picea mariana. The sequence goes on along the minus strand of JASDQU010310114.1, from coordinate 62,749 downwards.
TTGTTCATGATTATACTTGTATGGAACATGACTAGAGAGATATAGATACACTTGGTTAAGGGATATGTATGAGGATGTATGGACAGGGCACAACTACAGGTTGAGTTGACAAGAGGCAGCAGAGAGTCTGAGTTTCAACAAAAGTGACAGAGCGCATACATATGCGGGTTGTAGTACAGACAGAGCGCGTACATACATGTTTTGCAGCATAGATAGGTCATGTACCTGTTGGATTTTGATTGGTACAAGTTGAATACAAGTGTAGGTTGGTTTAAGGACAGTGGCACAGGTTGGTTACAGGTTGTTGGCTCAGATTGGTACAGGTTCACAATAGTATATATTACAATGACAGTGTGAAAATGGTTTCATCATCTTACTTATATTTCAGGGCGGCAGGACGGGGCAAGGATAGGTGGTTGTAGCCACCTTCCGGCTGTAGCCGAAGAACATAGGGATTGTAGCCTCCTCCTAGTTGTAGCTAGAGAATTGGGGAGTTGGAGCTTCCCTCATGTTGTAGCCTAAAAATATAGGGGGTCAGAGCCTCCCAGTTGTAGTTGGAGAACAAAGGAAGTTGGTGCTTCCAATGAATGTAATTCTTAAAGACATATAAGAAAAAAGCATTATGTGGTTTTCTCCCGCATTGGGTTTCCACGTAAAAATATTGGTGTATTGTTTATGTGTGTGATTGTTCATTGTTTATGGTTTATTTACTCTACACTTATTGGATTATCATTTTATATAGATCATAAATATAAATAACACTTACATATTGTGTTTAAAAGGATTAGCATTGCTCTATTATTGATTGACCCCCCTCTCAGTAATCCAACAATTGGTATCAGAGTGGGTTCCTTCAGAAATCAATTTAACCATTGAAAGGTAGATCATGGAGAGCAACAATATGTATAAAAATGGAATACCATAGTTTGATGGAAAGAACTATGCATTATGGAGCAAAAGGATGAAAACATATGTATAGGCACATGGATTTGAGGTTTGGAAATCAGTTGTAGATGGATACAAAGAACCAATAGTTCTTCCAACAAATGAACATGGAAGGAAACTCAATCTAAATAATTCCAAAGCCACAAATGCACTTATGAATGGTATTTGTGATTCGGTATATGTCAAAGTTATACATTGCATCTCCGCTAAAGAGATTTGGGACAAACTTCAGAATATTTATGACGGATATGAAAAAGTCAAGGAAGCAAAGCTTCAAACTTACAGAGGTCAATTCGAACAGCTAAAGATGAAGGAAGATGATGATATTGTAGCTTACTTCTTATGAGTTGATGAAATAGTGAATGCGATCATAGGATTGGGAGAAGAATTTGATGAATCTATAATTATTCAAAAGGTATTAAGATCTCTTCCAATGAGATTTGATCCTAAGATTTTAACACTAGAAGAAAGGGAAAATCTAGACTCAATAAGCATGGATGAACTACAAGGAATCTTCACAACCTATGAAATGAGAATTGAATAGGAGAATCCGGGTATAAAAGAAGCAAAATTCAAAGCATCCAAGAATTCAAAGCAAAAGGAAAAAGAAGATAGCATCAACAGTGACATCTTGGAAGACAATGAAGAAGTGGCCAACTTTGTCAGAAGACTAAAAAAGGGAACTGGCGGCAGATATAGAGGTAAGCTTCCATTGATTTGTTTTAATTGTGATGGTATTGGTCATTTTGATAACACATGTCCTCACAATAAAAAGAAAAGTAATGAAGAAGATGATTCAAATAGCAAACAAACATATAAAGGCAAAACAACTAAAAAGAAAGTCTTGAAGAAAAGTTTATGCACCAGAGAAGATGCCTCCTCATCAAATGAAGATGAAGTCAATGAAAGTGAGACAGAAAGAGTTCTAATTATGGAAATAGAACACTCTGATAAAGAAGACACCGAAGAGGAATATAAGAGGAAGAAGTTGACTATAGATAAGAATTGTTGAGTGTTATAGAAGTTATAAAAAGTGAAAACAAGAAAAACAAGAAGCTCCAGGCATAACTAGACAAGTAGTAAGACACTCAAAATTCAAACTCTGAAGAACTAGATAAGATGATCACTGATGTAAAGGTTCAAATAGAAGAATACAAAATAATCGAATAAGCACTCAAAGAAAAGTTGGAACAAAAGGACAGGATCATTGAAAATTTGGAAGCAGAAGTTGTTACATTGAGAAAATACCTTCAACATAAAAACATGCAGAACAACTCAAAGGTTTTGGATAATATTATTAGTAGTCAAAGGCCACACCATGACAAGTCTGGGCTAGGATACAATCAGACATAAATAGGTTCGAGCTCCAAAACCACAGATAAATAAACATAACCAAGAAGCTATGCAGAGACAATTAAAGAAGACGAGAAGTTTTACAGGGAAGATCACAGGGACACTCCTCCACCTAGAAGATTCAGATTTCATAATCAATGACAGTCAGAAATAAGAAGGCCTCGGAAAGAAGAAGGATTCAAAAGAGTAACTCCTTTCATAATATCTTCAACTCATGGGTATCAAACTATCTTTTTTGGTTTATGTTATGCATGTAATAATTTTGGACATAAAGCTGTAAATTGCAAACCTAATAGTGGGAATAGAAAAAACTTTGAAATTCATGCGCAAAATGGTTATCCAAGAAGGCCTAGTGAAACACAGAGAAGAAGCTACAACAGGTTTGAATCATTGAGCACTGAAGTGGAATCCTACAAGTGAAAAAACCTTGGACACATGGCCAAATATTGTAGAATGGCAGTCCCTCCTAGAGAATCACAACATAATGACAAGAAACTCAGCATAGAATATCAATAAGAAAGCAGAATCAATTTAACAATGAATAATGCACACTCGTTCTACAAGCTAAACACAAGAAACGTGGTTGGTATGTTGATAGTGGTTGTTCAAAGTACATGACAATTGATTAATACAAGTTTCTTACATTGAGAAAGAAAAGAGATGGACTAGTCTCCTTTGGAAATGATGACTCGACTAGAATCATTGGAAACGGAACATTCAGAATTGGAAACAAGAATACCAAGGCAGAAAATGTTCTACTAGTGGAAGATATGAAATAATATTCTAAGTGTAAGTCAAATGTGTAACCAAGGTCATAAACTTACGTTCGATTCATAGAAGTGCGAGATAAGAATAGTAGGATCAGGCAAATTGATTGCAACAACTGCAAGAACTTCAAGCAACATATATGAATTATGTGAAATTGGAAATGAAAAGTGTTTTCTAGGAAAGGAAGATGAAGTTTGGCTATGGAACAGAAGAATGGGTCACATAAAATTCGATAACCTCATCAAAGTCAGCAAAAAATAAACAGTCAGAGAAATGCCCCATATCACAAAGCCAACCAACACATTATGCAAGAATTGTCAACAAGGAAAGCAAACAAAGACCAGATTCAAATCAAAGCAATATTCCACAACAAGACCACTGGAAATTGTGCATACTGATATAGTTGGACCAACTAGAACAAAGGTATTAAAAAGTGAACAATACTTTATGTTATTGTTTCATGATTATACAATAATGATTGTAGTTTGTTTTCTCAAGAAGAAATCAAAAGCATTTGAAAATTTCAAGGTATACAAGAAAATGGTTGAAAATGAAATGGATTCAAAAATCAAATGTTTGAGATCAGACAATGGAGGGGAGTTTACATCAAAGGAATTTATGGATTTCTGAAGCAAGCATGGAATAAAAAGACAATTCTTCGTCAGTAGGACACCTCGACAAAATGGAGTTGTTGAAAGAAAGAACAGGACAATACAGGAAATGGCTCGAACAATGTTAATGGATTCTAAATTGACAGATATATTTTGGACACATGTAGTGCATACATCAGTTCACATTCAAAACAGAGTAACACTTGAAAACAACAATGACAAAACTCCCTATGAGCTATGTGTTATCACTTTGTAATTTCCCTTGGCTACAAGAGGGAAAGCACAGAGATAACCACATACCACTTTAGGCTTGGAATCTGGCCTTTCCAAACCAAAGAGGGCTCTCTCAATGTAAATTAGGCTCAGTGTCCAGATCTGAAATAGAAATAAGGTTTTAATATGTGGTGGCAGAGAAAAGAGAGAAATCCATTGGGCATGGAGTCAACTTTGAAGAAAATGGAACTATCGGTGACTGGTGATAGAACTATCAAGGAAGCAGAGGCTAGATAAGTGATAATATTTCAGTTTAAATATTGTTTTTGTATGATGGAATAAAGAGAAAACAATTAACCACATTTAGAGCACCAGCTGAGATGAATTCTGATTGAGTTAAGAAGAGATAACAATACTTAAATTGCTTGAATCTAAAGCATCAATATCAGATGAATTCCATACCATTAGCTTTCCAATTTCAGCATATAAAGGTTGCAGATGAAATGAGAAAAGAACAGAGCAAATGCATACATGAGAGGGAAACACATACATCAGATCACCACCACAATAATCTCTGGTATGAATAGCACTATACTTCTGCACTAATATTTCATTAAACTTCAAAAGAGATTACAAAGTATTCAAGATAAATGTCCTCCATGCTTCTGCCAACCCCTTAATCAACCAAAATTACAAATATATATAGAAAAGACTCTTCCCAAGATGAGGATGTCGAGCTCAACTACTTCCCAAAGTTGTATCTGGTTACAAAATTATATAAACACGTTTAGAACTGCCTGCTAGGAAATAAGAATCAATTTTCTGGAAAATATGGGTCCAAGATAACATCATATCTCTCAAATAATGATATATGTTACAAAACTAAGAGAGGTTTTTGTGAATGCGATCGTTATTGACAAAATCCTCTTTCATTTTTCCAAAATTCATCTCTAATGTCTCGAAATCCACACCCAAAGATAATGACTAAAACAGGAAATCATTAAATGTTTAAATCTGAAAAATAGGTTGTAAATATCCATTCGAATCTTCCAAACCATGACACCCATGAAGAAACTGAGAGAGATTTTTGTGAATAGGCTCGTGATTGAAAAACTTCTCTTTCAGTTTTCCAAAATTCCCCTCCAACATCTCGAGACCTGTACCCAAAGATAATGACTAAAACATGAAATCATTAAATGTTTAAATCTGAAAAATAGGATGTAAGGATTCATTTGAATATTCCAAAACATGACACCTGTGATTAAAATGAGAGAGGTTTTTTTTAATGGGATCATGCTTGAAAAAATTTCTTTCAATTTTCAAATATTCCTTTTCATTTGGTCATAAAATGAGTTTGAAGTTGACTACAAAACAATAATTTCTAGAACTTGCGTACCGAACTTACGGAGCGAGGTTTCTTTTGACATTTTATTCTATTGTTTGGATTTGATTGATGGATGAAGGTCATTGATTTATATTTTGACACTTGAGATGATGATAAGAAGCCATAGTACCACTTCATTACCCTTTCAAACACCATTTTCTTCAACATCCTAATATATGTCAAATACTCGATTCAGACTTTGACCCTTGAGCAAATTATAGGACACTAACATCGGATCCAATGGGGATGTTTTCCTCCCTATGAGGCAACAAAGAACCCGCTGACCAGGTGTCTTCATCCATTAGGTTGTTCCCAACCTGCAAACTGACTTGTATCCTTCTCCAACTGAAATCAAACTGCAACCCAAACTGTACACTGGAATCTAAACTAAAAACTTATTGTTGAAAAGATGCTCAGAGTGTTGAGCATATTCATCACACTTACCTACTCTAAGCTTCTAAAATAATAATGGATCAAGTGGTAAAATAATTCCAATGCAACCAATCAAGCAACTGGATACTTGATTGAAGCATGCATTCAGTGTTTCCAAGAAAACATAAAAACATAGAAAATGACAACTCAAACCCTAGTTGAAAATGATACCCGTAGTCAATGAATACAACAAAATCCATCTTTCCTGATGAATTCAATAAAATTGTAAAAGAATCTCTAAGAATCATTTTCCCTGATGATTCCAACATACTTGCAAAAGGGTCTTGAAAATCAGTAAAAGGACAAGAAAATCATTAAATGTTTAAATCTGAAAAAATAGGCTGTAAAGATCCATTCGAATATTCCAAACCATGACACTTGTGAAGAAAATGAGAGAGGTTTTGTGAATGGTCTTGTAATTCACAAAATCCTCTTTCATTTTTGTAAAATTCTTCTCCATAGTCTCAATATTCGTTCCCAAAGATAATGCCTAAAACAAGAAATCATTAAATGTTTAAATCTGAAAAAATAGGTTGTAAAGATCCATTCAAATCTTTGAAAAAATGACACCGATGAAGAAAATGAGAGAGTTTTTTTTGAATGAGCTCGTTCTTGACAAAAGCCTATTTCAATTTTCAAATATTCCCTTTCATTTAGTCAGAAACTAAGTTTGAAGTTGACTACAAAAACAATCATTTCCAGAACATGAGTAGCAAACTTGCACAACAAACTTGCAGAGCGATGTTCCTTGTTGGCACAAGGGCAGACCCAGGGTTCAATGCTTCAATAGCGCACCAAAAAAACCCTAAATAGCATCCCTTTCAACAACACCTGCGAAGCAGATGAAGTCTCACCCGAGGTAGAGGCAGGGGTGGTTACAGGACTCAAGTGTTTGCAACCTAGCTGGGACACAGATATGTGATTATACCACTTAACAAAGAACTTAGCGGTTAAAATTCATCCGTAATTAAACCTTATTCACATCATAGATCCAATCCCTAGTTACAAAACAACACAATATCCAACCATATCTAACACATCTAAGCACTCAACATATGGAAAGAGATCAGATCTAGCATCCATTCACATTACTAAGCACTAAGCTATCATACCAGATGCATCATACATAAAGATATTGACACTAAGCATAAATCACATCACTAACATACAACCATAATGCACAAAGAAACCATAACACAGGATATACCTGGTTCACCCCAGTGTGGGGCTACGTCCACCAACTCTTCGTCTTCTTTATTATCTTCTGTCAATCTTCTACAAGCACAGAGCCAAAAAACCCTACTCCGCATAGGACAGGAGACCTACACACCTCGCCATATCCTTCTTCCCCGAGCTAGGTTTAAGAACAAAGCCTTCTTACTGTCTATACATAAGCTTCTACAATCACTTGCAATTAGCTCTGCAAGTCCTTAACACATAGCATGCACAAAGCATACACAAGTATTTGCACTTAGCACACTGGCCTCTTCCTACATCACCTAGATATCTATTTATACATTAAAAAATGGGCCTAAACATGGGTAAACCCATGGTCTGACATCCCATACATGTTACATAAACCCTAATCCCAAAACTTCCCTAAAAAGGGGTCGAGATCCCGTGATCTCTGCTTCGATTTGCGCTCCACCTTCGACCAGCTTGTCGAAGTCCCAAACGAGGTCAAACATGACCAAGGATCTCCAAAACTTGGTTAAGGGCCAACAGGCCCCCAACACTCACATGTGACTCATCCCGCGTCACTCTAGTATGGGTATCTTTCCCTCGAAATCCTCGAGCTTGGCTCGAGCTGCTTCAACATGTTGTTGCACCAAGGCCTCTTGCTTGGTGAACTCTTGAATAACTGCCTCATTCACGGGTCCTTCTAAGCATTTTTCTACCGAAGTGAATACTCATTCTAGCTATGCTCCTCAGCCTTCAATCTCCTCAAAAAGTAGGCAAGCTGCATCCTGGACTGGCTAGAGCTTCCGAGCCACTTCCATGAATTTTCTTTGTATGGCATGGACCTCCTATTGAGCCATGCACTGTTCTTGGGATCTTTTCATCCTCTCAAATGTTGACAAGAGATTCAACTGTGCTTGTAGTGTTTTTGCTTATTGATTTGCTTCCTGGAGCTGCAACTCCAGTGTCTTCAGTTCAGGGTCCTCAGTAAGGCGCTCATAATTCTACGCACTGTGACTACTTAGTTGTTTACATTCCACAGCTAATGATTTGATCCTTTCAACTGTGCTCCGGGAAGTTGCTTCTCTCTGGTCTCACACTTCCTGTAGAGTGCTTGGCACTGTTTGTAGCTCTATTTCTGTGATGCACTATTGAAGCTGTTGAATGGCTTTAGCAAGCTTCACAACTTGATTTACTACCGAGTCTTCTTCCATCTGATCCAAGCCTGTCACAAAGTGAAGTGCTTTGTTGACTGCTTCTTTGAATCTGACTTGCTCTGCAAGCAGTTTTTCTTTCTCTTGTTGGATTTGTGCTTTATTTTCTTCGAACTTGGTTTGGAGTTCGTCCTTCTCTTGTTTCACAACCCAGCGTTGCTCTATGATTTCCTCTTGTGCTTGCTTCAGGGCCACTGTGGCATGTTCTTTTTATTCCTACACGCAACGAAGGTGAGCTTCGATTGCGTCAGCTATTTTGCGGAGTTGGGCAAGCTCATCTCCCAAGTCTGGTTATTCTGGTGGTGGGGGCATAGTGGACACTGTGCGGCTGGAGTGAAGGGATTGTTGTACACCTCTTAGCTCTGTCTCAATTCTATCATACATGGATTTTTGTTTTTCTTCAGTTCTCTGCAAAATATCTTCCGAGGCATCTGATACAGCTGCAATAATGAAGTCGAAGTCATCGACCATGAGTACAGTCTACATCTTTGACTTACTCGCTTTGGACTTCTTCCGCGATGTAGGTTTCGTGGGGGAAACCTTTCTTTTCTTGGATGTCTCTACCTCTTCAAGGGGGTTCCTAGGTGGTGTTACTTCACCCTGCTTTTGCTTTTCTTCTTCCCCTTCTTTCTCTTCTTTGTCCACTTCATCATCTCCCCCTCCGCTAGGTGAATCTGATGCAATATCTTCTGATGTGTTGTGTATTTCCTATACATCTCCCTTATTTTTCTTCCTGTTGTTGTTGGGTGCATCATACTCTTCATGAGTAACTACCAGACTTCCAATGAGGTTGGGATCAGACAGTGCTACCTGGTCGATTGGTATAAGGAACTCTGCGGTCCATTCCTTAGTGATTTCCTCCAGGTCCTCCTCTGTGAGCTTGCAGTAGGACTAAATCTCTTCTTTACTTTTGTCTGGGCGCGCAGTAATATAAATAAAATGCGTATCTACGTAGAACTTCATAAGGGGCCTGAACCTTTCTGGGGTGTTTAGCGTCATACAATGGAAAGAATCAATAGCCCTCTTCAGCTGCAGGTAGTAGGTATGGAATACTGCGTTCGACTACCATTGTTTCCCCATATCGCTCGAATAACTAGGTATGGTGAACTTTGCAGCTAGTGGCTCGAATAGCTCAATGTCAGGGAAGGTTGCACCTTCCAGCATCTCCCAAGCAGTGAATGCAATGAGGGTCAATAGTCAGCTAAAATGGAAATCATATCCATGATCCTGAGCTTCGCGACAATCCAGTTCTAACTGATTAACTAGGTAACTAGCCCAATTCATCTATAGTCCTTCCACGCATTTTCTTGCGAGGTCAACGACAAACCCTGTGACCTGCGTGGGTCTGTTCTTTCTTACTAGCTTACCCGCAATCAACTGGAAATCAAGGTGCACTATGCCATTCTGAATGGAGGCTACCTTGTAGCCTCACGTCCCTTTATCTACATCACTGTAGATGTCTTTGATCCTTTGTGCCAAGGCACGGTCTGCAGCCTTTCCTGGATAAAAGTCTTGTGGGTTTGGTCCCTGCATGCTCAATCCAGTGATCCTATGGATCAGCGTTGGATCGAAGGTGATGTGTTTGTCTAGCCATAGATATCTGCCATGGAAGCATGACAACAGGAGCTTAACGCATGCGTTCACCTCTTGGTGCCTTCCAAAATGTGGTATCTTCATCATGTTCAAGACAGTGGATCTCGCAATGTCCATAGTCCATGGTTGGGGGATGATCTTCGATTTATTCCCCTTGGTGTTGGTAAAATATTTGTGAGGTGTGAGCATTCCATAGCTCTTGTGGTCTGCTATGTTATAGTGATCACTGATCTTCAAGGTTGGAATCCTCTCCAACTATTGTCTGAATGCTTGTATTCCCTTCGGAAGGTACGCAGTGATGACTGTGTAGTCGAAGTCCCTCGAGACACTATCATGACTCACCACACCGGCCAAGGGTGGGATGTAGTTGGGTAGGATGGATGGAATTAGCTTCGCATTCACCAAGTCATCATGATGTTTGGTTCGTTTCTCAGTCGCAGCTCGGGATGGTCCAGATCCATGAGCAGTCGATGGGAAGGCTTACACTCCTCGCGTTGATGACGCTTGGATGCCTATAGACATCACCTTCTCAACCATGAGGTCTATTAGAATCTCTTCCATGGATTTTTCTACTGCGCTAATTTCGTTCGACATGCACACTCGAGATATGATATCTCAGGTCGGTGAACAATACTCAATGTAATAGAATGGATGGAGAGGTCTCAATGATCACTGCATGAAATCAACTAGTTCTCTGCGGGCTCGGATAATCACAATTGGCAAAAGTGTTCTCGGTGCAATGCTCGACAAGATAAATAGATAACACAGTAACGGTTTCTTTCAACGGGTCACAAAGCCTTATTCAATGCAATTCCATCTGTTATGGTGCGGTCACAACATTCCAATGGAGAAGTTTCAGGCCATAATTGCTTTCCTAACTGTTCGGGAGCATCAATTGAATGGTCATATTGTCTCCAATGATCATATTGCTTCGTCTTGGCGAAGTGCCAATCTGTGTTGTATTGATATTCTGGCGAAGTTTGAGTTCTGGAAACCTTTCTTCTGCGAAGTATTCTCTAGAACTTCTTGTAATTTTTCTAACTTTGCCCTCTTCTTACTAAGATTTATGGCCTTCTTTCCTATGATCTGAATTACTGGTTTCCTTTTTCCATTATCATTCTTATCTCCTCTTGGCATGATAACTTCACACTGTGGAGGGTCTTTCATAGGGTTCAAGGGTAATACTTCTTCTCTTTCTAGGGTAGGTGTTCTACTCTCTTATACAGACAGGTGTTTCCAGTCTTCTTGTGTCCTTTCAACTTCGACATCCATATCTTTGGTCTTTAGTAGCTTCGAATGGTTCTCTTGTTCTTCCAATAAGTGCACTATTCTCCTATCCATGAAATCTCTTAGTTCTTTCTTTTTCTTTTCTAGATCCTCCTCTTCTTATTTATTTCATATATGATATTTCTCAATCCAGGTTTTTCCTAGCAAAATAGAAAATGGGGCGTTGTTCTCAACAAACTTCACGATCTCAAATTATTCTTTTGTCGAAGTGCCATGAGCACTCATAGGTATCTAGGTAAGTCTTCCACATAGGGTTATCATCTTTCCTCTAAATAATCCTATTCCTCCTAATGAAGGAACCATAGCAGTCTTTCCCAAAATTTCCCAAGTTCTTTCTGTCATGATATTCACCTGTGTTTCCTCATCTAGGACACAGTCTATGTCGAAGTCTCCTATTCTTGTTTCTATGTACTCTTTCTCTTTTAAGGCCTTTAATAAGCTGATATTTCTGTGGTCATTCAAGGTTTCTTTCATATGTAGTAATACAGTCTTTGATTCTTTATGGGGTTCTATCATATCCTTAGCTTCTTGGCTTGTCTCATCATTTTCTTGTTTCATATTCATCTTTTCAACTTTAGCAATCATTCTAGGACAATCCAAAACTTCATGGTCCATAGCTTTACATCAAACACAACTAGGTATTCTACCAGGGCATTCCTTAGCAAGATGTCCCGGTCTTCTACAACTATAACAAAGGGTTAATCCTCTCTTTCTCTTAAATGATCTGAAACCTTTTCTATACAGGACACTGGAATCACAGTAACTAACCTACAAAAAAATCTTTCTAGGATCCTGCATCCATTTGTTAGTCCAAACATTCTTTCTATGCATAGGAATAACATATCTTTCATTATTTCTATCAAATCTATTCATATCAAATCTTATTTCTTCTAACTGCGCCCTAGTTTTCAGATTAGGACAAAATTTATCAAACATACCTAGATCCATTCTTTCGAAACATATATTTTCACTTATCTTACCTTTCTCAAAGCATAAATCTTCAATATCTTACCTCTTTTCTTCATATCGGACTTCTCTTCTCAACACAGAGCTTCACAAGTCAATACTATGCATTAAAGCACAGATCTATGCATAGAGCTTTCTTTTCTTCTGTTCCCAGCAATCACAGTTTCAAGTCCCAGCAATGGAACCATTTATTGGCACAGAGGCAGAGCCAAGGTTCAACACTTCAAAAGCACACCAACAAAACCCTAACTACCGACCCTTTTGACAACACCTACGAAGAAGATGAAGTCTCACCAGAGGTAGAGGCAGGGATGGTTATAGGACTCAAGTGTCTGCAACCTAGTTGGGACAGAGATCTATGATTATACCACTTAACAAAGAACTTAGCAGTTAACATTCATCAGTAATTAACCCTTATTCACATCGCAGATCCAAACCCTAGTTACATAACAACGCAGTATCCAACCAGATCTAACACATCTAAGCACTCAGCATATGCAAATAGATCACATCTAGCATTCATTCACATTACTAAGCATTAAGCTATCATACCAAATGCATCATACATAAAGACATCTACATTGAGCATAAATCACATCACTAACATACAACCATAATTCAGAACGAACCCATAACACAGGATATACGTGGTTCACCCCAGTGCGGGGCTACGTCCACCAACTCTTTGTATTCTTTATTATCTTTTGTCAATCTTCTACAAGCATAGAGCCCAAAAAACCTACTTTGCATAGGACAGAAGACCTATGCACCTCACTAGATCCTCATTCCCTGAGCTAGGTTTAAGCAAAAATCCTTCTTACTTTCTATAAATAAGCTTCTACAATCACTTGCACTTAGCTCTGCAAGTCCTTAACACATAGCATGCACAAAGCATCCACAACTATTCACACTTAGCACACTAGCCTCTTCCTACGTCGCATAGATATCTATTTATACATTACAAAATGGGCCTAAACATTGGTAAACCCATGGGCCGACATCCCATACCCATTACATAAACCCTAATCCCAAAACTTCCCTAAAAAGAGGTCGAGATCCCACGATCTTCGCTTCGACTTGCGCTCTGCCTTCGACCAGCCTATCGAAGTCCCAAAAGAGGTCAAACATGAACAAGGATCTCCAAATCTTGGTCAAGGGTCAACAGGCCCCCAACACTCACATGTGACTCATCTCGAGTCACTCTGGTTTGGGAAACTCTGCCTCAAAAGCCTTGATCTTGGCTCTAGCTGCTTCAACCTGTTGTTGCGCCAAGGCCTCGTGCTTGGCGAACTCTTGAATAACTGTAGAAAAACAACCCCTACATCAAAGGAAATGCAGAAAACAACCACTACATCAAGGTAACTTAAGATATTACTTTATTAATTGAAGTTTATGTTGATAATATTATTTTTGGAAGTGATTATGACAGGTTAAGCCAGAAATTTGCAAAGGATATGCATAATGAATTTGAAATGTCATTACTTGGAGAATTATTATCCTTCTTTCTGGGTCTTTAGATATGTCAAAGAAACCAAGGAAGTTTTATTTCTCAAACTATGTATATCAAAGAAATGCTAAAGAGGTTCGGAATTGAAGATTGCAAATTAGTTAACACTCCTATGCAAACCAGTTGCAAGTTGAGCAAAGATGATGGTTCAAAGTCTACATATCAAAGGTAGTACATTTCAATGATTGCCATCTTACTTTATGTGACAACATCCATACCAGATGTAGTGAAGGAAATTGGACAAGTGGCACAATTTCAAGCAACGCCAAAGGAATCACATGTTCTAGCAGTGAAGAGGATTTTCAAATATCTCAAGGGCACAAAAGAGTTTGGATTATGGTATCCAAAAGGAAAGGATCTATCACTTATTGCCTACACATATGCATATTGGGCAGGTTGCATTGATGACCGATGAAGCACCAATGGAGCAACATTCTACTTGGGTGAGTGTTTGGTATCTTGGCTAAGAAAGAAACAATCATCAATATCATTGTCTATAGTCAAAGCAGAGTATATTGTAGCAACAACATGTTGTACATAGGTTCAATGGATGAAACAAACTTTGACAGATATACAAGTTGAGTATCATGAGCCCATTCCTATATATTGTGATAATACAAATGCTATCAGTATATCAAAGAATCCAGTGATGCACTCCAAGATGAAGCACATTCCAATCAGGTATCACTTTCTACGGGAACAGATTGTAAAGAAGAACATCAGAGTTGAATACGTGGGAACAAAAGAATAGGTTGTAGATATCTTCACAAAATCGCTTCCAAGGGAAGCTTTTGAGTACTTTCGCCAGAGACTTGGAGTAATGTATACTCCAAAATGAATGCTTTTGAGTGCTTATCTTATATGTTTTATATTTACACAAGGAAGCACCATCAAGAGGACATTTCAAGTTGGGGGAACAGGATCAGGAAGAGTTCAGTCAGGGGGAGCAGTCCTAAGGACAGTTCAATTAGGGGGAGCATCCCTAGAAAAGAAGTTACCTTTCCCATTGATGTCAAAGGAGGAGAGATTCACCAGATGCAGGACAAAGAGTTAGATGCTTGGAGAGAGAGAATAGAGGCATGTTTCTAGGGGGAGCGATGGTCACAGGGAGAGCATAAGAAATATGACTTCAGTGTTGCATCAGAGTGTTGCCATCAATGCCAAAGGGGAATATTGTTGATTAATTGGGTTGGTTTTCATTGATTTCAACCCTTGAAGCAAGTCCAGTAGCAAATTATGGTAGCCCAATAGTATGGTTAAGGGATATAAGTTTGTTTGATGTGTAATGGTAAAAAGGTTAGTATATTTTTAAGTAAAACTATTATAGATGGATAGTACATTTCATTTCATTTTCGGTGAAATGTGGAACGCCACATAATTCCTCACGGTTAGAGAGTTATGGCCTTGTAAAGTTGGAGAACCCTCATGAGTTATCTAGAAGGTCAAAGAAGTCAAATTATTCTAGAAGCTCCTAGAAGAAGTTGACTAGTCAAGTGAGTGAAACTAGGATTTAATCATGGCTTAAGTTGTTGCAATAAGAAAATAATTAAAAATAAATTAGTTGCAACTAGAAGTGGAGAGTTTAATATTTTTAGCAAAGTGGGTTAGAAGTGGACAAGTGGTTAGAAGTGGGTTAGCCCTAAAAGAAGGAAATTGGGTAAAGTTGTTTAGAAGGTAATCCCTTGAGGAATCTACAAGGAAGTATAAATAAGAGAGCAAGGCTATCCTATTAGAACCTATTGAGAACATTTAATATTTATTATTGTGTAAGTTTTATTGCAGGTACTCATTGATACATCTTAAGTTTTGCAAGTCTGAGGTAGCACAAAGGGTTGACGGCGAAAGTTTTGGAGTTTCAGAAATACTGAAAAACCCTAGGTTATGAGATGTACGGGCTAACAGTATAATAGGGTGTGTACATACGTGGGCTAACAATATAATAGGGAGTGTACATAACGGTAAAGTCATAAAAACTTGAGAAGATGAAGATGTCAGATCTCTAGAGTCTAAAAGAAATCTCCCAGGAAGGTCTAAAGTGATTAGGTACATCAGATCCATCTATTGGTTCAAAAGGTATATCTTATTTCTATAAGTAGTTGGATTTTGTTGTCTACATGAAAAATGGTTATGGGGGTTTGAGGATTTTCCCTAGAGAGATTATTGGTTGCATGGGATTTTCTGTATAAGTCAGATCTACATAAATACAATGTTGTTATAATCAATATTTATCATTCATACATCTTGTTAGTGTTGACGCACGTCTTGTATTTCTTGGCATATGGTTAATGGTTTTTATGGTACATGCTTGAGATCTTGTATTTTTGAAGTGGTTGATGTATTGATAGGTTGCATATCAGTAAGTGTTTGGTGTCTAGTCCATGTGAGGGTTATTGTACTTGTTCATGATTATATTTGTATGGCACATGACTAGAGAGATATAGATACACTTGGTTAAGGGATATGTATGAGGATGAATGCACAGGGCACAACTATAGGTTGGACACAGTGACAGGTTGCAGGTTAATTTGACAAGAGGCAGCAAAGAGTCTAAGTTTTAGCAAAAGTGAAAAAACCTAGCATTCAGAAGGCATACGTAGGCTGCAGTATAGACATGTCGCGTACATATGCGGGTTGCAGTACAGATAGAGCATGTACATACGTGTGTTGCAGCACATATATGTCGTGTATCTGTTGGGTTTTGATTGGTACATGTTGAGTACAGGTACAGGTTGGTTACAGGACAATGGCACAGGTTGGTTACAGGTTGTTGGCTTAGATTAGTATAGGTTCACAACAGTATATCTCACAGTGACAGTGTGACAGTTGTTTCACCATCTTACTTATATTTCAGGGCGGCAGGACAAAACAAGGATAGGTGGTTCTATCCACCTTTCGGTTGTAGCCGGAGAACATAGGGGGGTGTAGCTTCCTTCTGGTTGTAGCCAAAGAATTGGGGAGTTGAAGATTCCCTCAGGTTGTAGCTCGAAAATATAGGGGGTCGGAGCCTCCTTCCAGTTGCAGCTGGAGAACAAAGGAAATTGGTGCTTCCAATGAATGTAATTCTTAAATACATATAAGAAAAAGTATTATGTGGTTTTCTCTCGCACTGAGTTTCCATGTAAAAGTATTGGTGTACTGTGCATGTGTGTGATTGTTCATTGTTTATGGTTTATTTACTCTGCACTTATTGTATGATAATGTTATGTTGATCATAAAGATAAATAACACTTACATATTGTAGTTGAAAGGATTAACATTGCTCTATTACTGATTCACCCCCCTCTCAGTAATCCAACAGATTTGCATTGATGTGAGACATTCATAAATATAAAGTGAGGTGACCTTTGGTTTCATATTCCAAGAGGTCTAAATGAATCTTTATATTTCTCATGAATAATATTTACAAAACTATTTACAAAATATCGTAATCACGAGGATTAGGTATCCAACACTTCCTCTTTGTTTTGGATTCTAGTTTGTCTCATCAAGAAAACCTAATCACCCTACCTTCTTTCCAAAGAAATCAAGGACTCCTTTACTTCTAGGTCAAAGGTTATATTTAGAGGATTCTATATGAAAAGAATCATGGGAGGCCTTCCTTGCCTCAGAATCCAAGTTTGGATTTTCAAAAGTCCCCAACTAGGATTTTTCTTCTACTTGAGCTTTAGCTATCATAGGTAGAGGGATTAGGGTCAAGGACATGAGATTTTTTGTTTTTGAAAGGTTGGGTAGAAATTCATTGATGGACTCCAAACCCTTTGTATCTAACTCTAACCCCCAAGTTCCAAAAACTAAATTTTCTGAAGATTTCCTTTTATAAGGGGAGTGTAACTAAAAGGACTTGCCTATGGGAGGTCTAGAATCCTTGTTGTCACTGAAATCATCTATAATTTGCTCCTTTTGAATACCCAAGGCCGATGGTTGCTCAACTGGTTCCATTAGCTTGTCTAGGGTACCTTCTATTTTCCTTTTTGCCTTAATAGCTTCTATCCTTCTAATTGGTTGAGGGGATTTTGACAACTCCACTCCTAGAACTTGTGGCTACTTTCATTGATGCTAGCAGGAAAAAACCCCCTTTAACTACACCAGGGTTCAAGATGTAGATAGAGCGAATAACCGTCTAAAAGCTAATAAATTCTCTTTACTACCCCAAACACACCAAAACTAATATAAATAAAGAAAAGAGAGAATATATCAGGTAGCTATACCTCTAATCCCATGTCTGGTGATGATCTCCTCATGCTTGGAAGCTCCACTGACTGCACATCTCCTCCCAGGGTTGACCTGCATCCAAAGATAGAAAAACAAAGAACTGCAAGCATGCTATTATGTATATAAGTTAGGGTTAGATGTTAGAATGTCAAGTATAAATCAATAAAAGTACTCAAGACACCATCATTTGGGACAGGAAAATGTGATTCTTTTATTCATAATACAAAGATTATACCTTACAATCTGAGTCGGCTATCGTTCCACAAACCTGGTCTGGGCTCCTCTTTACCATGATCCAAGTGCACCTTGTATGAAGTTCTTCTCCCAACCTTCTGATCTCTTCTATGGAAGGAAATGGGTTGAATGGAGGAAGAAGGGGCTGATGAGGGTATGTTGAGGCAATTTCTCCCAAAAGGCAACAATATCTTGGGCAAAGAGGGGAAGTGAAATCGGGCAGAATTGCATTGTTCTTATGCTTAGGTATGAAATGAGACCCCAATACCTCCTTTTATATGCTAAAAGGATGGTTATTCGGTTGGGTGATGGGCTATAGCAGGTGGATTAGCTGGGAAACCTCCAATAGCCCGTGAATTTAAACAAATTCCTTGCAACTTTTGCAAGCATACGCGGGTTGTAATGGTGCAACATGTGTATGTACACTAGTTGTAGCGGTGCAGAAAGAATATGTATATGCGATTTAATGGTGCAGGGCACGTACATCTTCCAAAAAATGTTTTTTTAAGAAGATCTTCTCAGCAGTTCTTTGGCAAAAAATGCAAGTAAGAGGGACAAGGCCATGTATGCATGTGTAGGGAAATTTAGGGCTATAACAGATGCCCCCTAATGTGTGAGGTCAGAAGAGAAAATGATGGCTGAAATACATTACAATATCTTTACCAATGTATGAGAACGAGTGAGCCTGGGATCAGAGTTCGGGAGGTGCCATCTGCAAAACAACAATTGTCTCTCTGAGGCGAGCATGCCCATGATCGGGAAGAAATAAATCATGGCTGACAATAAAATACACTGCAGATCCATGTCATATAACTATATAAAGTGTATCCACAAGAAATACACAGTGGATCTACATCTCAAAATCAGTCGAAGATATACAAGTAAAGTATTCATCTTCAAGAAGCTAGTGACACCCGATTACTGGAGATGAGGCCTTCAAAGCTTGAGCAACAAATTCAATATCTTCAAAACTCAGGTAGGAGTACAATGGAAATGTGTTCGTCATCACATCAGGATGTTGTTGCACCAAGAGATTCTAGGCTTCCACAAGTCGAGGGCACAGATGAGTCGGGTGGTCCTCCGTGCAAAGGTTACACAGATACTTCAACTTCCTTTTCTCCGTTTTTCCCCGCCAACATTGTTAGTAGCCTTTGTGTCCCCTTTACCCTTCTTGTTTCATTGTTTCTTCTTTCCCTCAGGCTGTTGGTTGGCCTTAGGGTTCATCGACTGCACACTATGTACGTCCAAAGTTTGGGTAGGGGGAACAGTCGAACCTGAGGTCTGGTTGGCCATAGTCTATTGTATCGACAACTATTGCAATTGATTTGACAATAGATCAATGGAATTTCCTTGTGTTGAGCCAACAATACCATCGGCATGGGGTCCAAAATTTTGTTTGACCTTATCGAGAATAGATTGTGGCGCGTTTGGAAAAATATCATAGAGCATGTCGAACTGAAAGTAGATCAGTTCAAGTTGTTGCACTCTCATTATCACCTCCTCCTCTGAAAACACTCCAAAAGTTGCTACGTCCTTGGTGTTAACTCCCAAAATAGCACCGTCATTTTGGTCAAGTTCTATGGTGGATAGCATGGCTATTAATAGTTTCCTCAATTCATTGTTGAGTCTTTTAGCTGCAAAATTTTAGATTTTGGTTTGACTTAGAAATAATTTGGATTGTAAAGTCTTCTTTTTTCAAAATTGTCATTTTT
>JASDQU010310114.1:15176-32787 GCA_032191745.1 Picea mariana | reverse complement strand
GGGGGGTTGTAGGAATCAGGTGTCTACAACCTAGTTGGGACACAGGTCTGTGATCACAACACTTAACAGAGCACTTAGCCAATAACATGCATTAGTTCATAAATCCATTCACATCGCAGATAAAACCCTAAGTACACAACAACGCAATAATAATAAGATCAAACACTTTCAAGCACATAACATTAACTCAGATCTAGCATTCATTTACCATCAATAGAACACTAAGCATTCATACATATATCTAACATACATCAAGATCAATGCACTAAGCAGATAAATACATAAACAACATGAATAACATTGCACAAAGCACGTCAACACAGGATATACGTGGTTCACCCCAGTGTGGGGCTACGTCCACCAACTTCTTCTTCTTCTTTATTAGTCTTCAAGCTTCTTACATCTCTCTTCTCCTATGCACAAAGCCATAGAGCCAACTCCACAAAGGACAGGAGATCTGTGCGCACCTAGCCATATCCTCCTTCCCTGAATTAGTTCAAGGCACAAAGCCTTACACAATCTGTCTGCACAAAGCCTCTTACAATCACTTGCACTTAGCTTTTCAAGTCTTAACATACTCTAGTCATGCACTAAGCCCATGACCTCTAATATTATGACCTCTACTTACATTGCCTAGCTACTTATTTATACATTCAAAAAGGCTTAAGCATGGGTAAACCCATCGGCTGACATCCCATACTCGTTACATAAACCCTAACAGCCCAAAAATCCCATAAAAATGGGCGAGATCCCGCGATCTCTGCTTCGCCTGGGCACTCCATCTTCGACCAGCCTGTCGAAGTCTCAAAAATGATCAAACACGACCAACGTTTCCTAAAATCTTGGTCAAGTGCCAACAAGCCCCCAAAACTCACATGTGACTCGTCCCAAGTCACTCCAATCTGGGAAACTCTGCTTCGAAGGCCTCGAGCTTAGCTGGAGCTGCCTCAACTTGCTGTTTCGTCAGGGCCTCCTGCTCGACAAACTCCTGAATTACTTGCTTGGTGACAGGTCCTTCCAGGTGTTGTTCCAACTGTGAGCCTTGTCCCTCGATCTCTTTAAAAAGAGCGCAAGCTTCATCCTGCACCGGTTGGAGTCTCTGTGTTCTTTCTCTATTATGTCATACATCAACTTCTGCTTTGCCCCATGTTTCAGCAAGATGTCTTCTAAATCGTCTTCTGCAGTTGTGATGATGAGATCAATGTCATCCACTGTGACCACATTCTTCGACTAAGGCTTGTTGGTGCGAGACTTCTTCCTTGTCTAAGGTTTCTCCGGGGAAACCTTCCTCTTCTATGATGCTTATGNATGTTGTGGTGAAGGGATCCTTCGGTGGTGTAGCTTCACCTTTGTCCTGCTTTACTCCTTCTTCCCTCCTTCCTCTTGGTTCACTTCGTCTCCTCCTCCTCCTGCAGGTGAGTCAAGCGCAGTTTCCTCTAATGTGTTATCCTTCTCATCACTTTCTATGTCTTGGACTTCATCCTTTTTCTTCTTTTAATTGGCGTTGATCTGTCCATCATGTTAGACCCAGGTGACTAATGGGCTTCCGATGATATTGGGGTCAGAGAGTTCTGCATCCTCCACTAGTACAAGGAATTTTGCTAGCCATTCCTTAGTGATATCTTCCATGTCTTCCTTAGTCAACTTATAGTAAGACTGTAGCTCCTCCTTACTTTCATCCCCGCATGCGGTGATGTAGATGAAGTGTCGGTCTGCGTGGAACATCGCTGATGGCCTGTATCGATGGAGTGTATTCGAGATCATCCGCGAAAAGGATTCAATGGTGTGCTTCAACTGTAGGTAATAAGTATGGAAGACAACATTCGACTGCCACTGCTTCTCCATATCGTTCGTATACCATAAGGTAGCGAACCTCGCAGCCAACAGTTCTGATGGTTCGACTTCAGGGAATGTTGCTCCTTCCGGCATCTGCCAAGAAACAAATGCAATGAGCACCAGTAACCAACTAAAGTGGAATTTGTATCCTTGGTCCTGCGCTTCGCGACAGTCCTTCTCCAACTCATTGACAAGTTAACTCACCCAGTTCAACTGCATTCCTTCGACACACTTCCCTGCGAGGTTGACTATGAACCCTGTGACTTGTGTCGACCGGTTCTTTCTGATGATCTTGTCGGCGATCAGCTGACAAGCTAGGTGCACTGCGCCATCCTGGATGGAGGATACCTTGTAGCCTCGCTTTCCCTTCTCTACATCATCGTAAGATTCCTTTATTCGTTGTGCTAGGGAGTGATCTAACGTCTTCCCTGGGTAGAACTGGTGAGGGTCTTGTCTCTACATGCTTATTCCAATGATCAGGTGGATCAACGTTGGATCCACAGTGACACGCCTGTCAAGCCACAGATACCCTCCATGGTAGCACAACAGGAGGAGCTTAACGCAAGTGTTAACCTCCTGATGTTAGCCAAAGTGGGGGATCTTCATTACATTCAAGATCGTGGAGCGCGCGAGCTCCTTAATCCACGGCTGGAGAACTATCTTGGGCTTCTTCCCAGTCGTCTTCATCAGGTACCTATGCGGTGCAAGCATTGCATAGTTCTTTCGGTATCCGAGGTTAAAGTCGCTGATCTTGAGGGCTGGGATCAGTCCCAACAAGGGTCCAACTGCACGTATCCCCTTCGGGAGGTATAGAGTGATGAGCGTGTACTCAAAGTCATGTGGGACACTGTCATGGTTCACCACGCCAGTCAAAGGCGGGATGGATTCAGACAATACCGACGGGATCTGCTTCGCATTAGCCAGATCATCACGGTGCTTGCTTCTTTTCTCAGCAGCACGACTAGAACGTCGCCCAGTCGATGGTGATGCTTGCAATCCTCCAGTCGACGATGCTTGTATTCCTACAGACATGACTTTCTCGGTCATGAGATCGAAAAGTGTCTCTTCCACAAACTTCTCTACTGCGTTACACTCGCCCGACATCCACACTTGTAATAAAACAACTCGAATAGGCAGATGAACAATCAAGGTAATCAATTGAATGGCGAAGTCTTAGACATCACAACGTGGTATGCAACAATTCTCTGTTAGCGCGGATATCTCAGTTTGCAAAAAGTAGTCTCGGTGCAACATCCGACGAGTTAAATAAGCAACGTCGTAACATATTTCTTCAACGGGTATGAATACGTCCATCAATGCGCATCCATCCATTATAGTGCGGTCTCAATGGTCCAATGGCGATCTTTTCGTCCATAATTGCATTTCTAGCCATTCTAGAGCGTCGTTCTAACGATCAAGGTGCCTCTAACGGTCATATAGCTTCGTCGTGGCGAAGTCCCATTCCGTGTGGTTCTGCTATTCCGACAAGGTTCCAATTCTGCAAGCTTTCCTTCTACGAAGTCTTTTCTGGGACTTCCCATAGTTTTTCTAATTTTTCTTTCTTCTTACTGAGCTTTCTGGCCTTCCTTCCTGTAATTTGAGTCTCTGGATTAGTCTTTCCATTCTTATTTTTTTCTTCCCTTAGCGTAGTAACCTCTAACTGTTGAGGGTCTTCCAAAGGTTTCAAGGGGCAATACCTCTTCTCTTACTATTTCCGAGGTGAATGAACTTCTTTCCTGTATGGACAGGTTCATTAAAATTTCTTGTGCTCTTCCATCTTCGATAGTTACTTCTCTGGCCCTCTGTTGCTTCGACTTATTCTCTTGTTCTTCTATTAGTCGCTTTATTTTTCTAGTCATGAAGTCCCTTAATTCTTTCTTTTTTTGTTCTATGGCTTCCTCCTCTGCTTTCCTTCGTATTTGATCTTTCTCAATCGAGGTCTTTCCTAATAAAAGTGCAAAAGGAGTGTTTTTCTCAACAAACTTAATGACTTCAAATTCTTCTTCGGTCGATGTTCCATGGGAAATCATAGGTACATTAGTAACTCTTCCACATAGGGTTATCATCTTTCCTTTAAACAATCCTATCCTCCCCAATGAAGGAACCATAACAGGCTTTCCCAAAATTTCCCAAGTGCTTTATGGCATAAGATTCACATGTGTTTCCTCATCTAATACACAGTCTATGTTGAAGTCTCCTATTCTTGTTTCTATGCACTGCTTTTCTTTTAAGATCTCTGGTAAACTGATGACTCTATGATCATTTAGTGTTTCTCTCAGCTGTAATAACATAGTCTTTGATTCTTTCTGGTTCTCTAACATATCTTTAGTTCCTTGACCTTATTTTTCTTGTCTTATGTTCATATGTTCAACTTTAGCAATCATTATAGGGCAATCCTAGAAAGATGTCTCGATCTTCTACAATTATAACATAGTGTCAACTTTAGCAATCATTCTAGGGAAACTCTGTGACCGATAGCTTTATATCAAATACAAATAGGACCTATACCAGGGCATTCCCTAGAAAGATGTCTCGATCTTCTACAATTATAACATAGTGTCAATCCTCTCTTTATTTTAAATGATCCCCAACTCTTCCTGTACTACTCACTGGGGTCGCAGAGATGGGCCTGCAGTTTGCAACAATTCTTTCTAGGTTCCTGCATCCACTTGTTAGTCCAAAAATTCTTTCTATGCATAGGAATAACATATCTTTCACTATCTTTATCAAATTTATTCAGATCCATTATTTCTTCTAACTGTTCCCTAGTTTTCAGACTAGGACAGAATCCATCAAACATACCTAGATTCATACTTTCGAAAAAAAAATTCCACTTATCTTACCTTTACCAGAGCACGGAGCTTTAAGATCTTACCTCTTTTCTTCAGATCTCGTTTCTTTCTTAGCATAGAACTTCGCAAGTCAAGTAGAATACTGCGCACTACAACAACAAATCTTTCTCTTTTCTTTAGTTCCGAGCAATCACAGTTTCAGGTCCCGGCAACGGAACTATTTGTTGGCACAGGGGCAGACCCAGGGTTCAACGCTTTAGCAACGCACCAAAAAAACCCTAACTACTAACCCTTTCGGCAACACCTGCGAAGCAGATGAAGTCTCACCTGAGGTAGAGGGAGGGGGGCTTGTAAGACTCAGGTGTCTACAACCTACATGGGACACAGGTCTATGATCAAAACACTTAACAGAGCACTTAGCCAATAACATGCATTGGTTCATAAATCCATTCACATCGCAGATTAAACCATAAGTACACAACAACGCAGTAATAATCAGATCAAACACTTCCAAGCACATAGCATTAACTCATACCTAGAATTCATTTACCATCAGTAGAGCACTAAGCATTCATACATATATCTAACATACATCAAGATCAGTGCCTAAGAAGATAAATACATAAACAACATGAATAACATTGCACAAAACACATCAACACAGGATATACGTGGTTCACCCCAGTGTGGGGCTACATCCACCAACTTCTTCTTCTTCTTTATTAGTCTTCAAGCTTCTTACATTCCTCTGCTCCTATGCACAAAGCCACAGAGCCAACTCCATAAAGGACAGGAGATCTGCTCGCACCTCGCTAGATCCTCCTTCCCCGAATTAGGTCAAGGCACGAAGTTTTACACAATATGTTTGCACAAAGCCTCTTACAATCACTTGCACTTAGCTTCACAAGTCTTAACATACTCTAGTCGTGCACTAATCCGATGACCTCTAATATTATGAACTCTACTTACATCACCTAGCTACTTATTTATACATTACAAAAAGGCCTAAACATGGGTAAACCCATGGGTTGACATCCCATACGCATTACATAAACCCTAACAACCCAAAAATCTCGTAAAAATGGGCGAGATCCCACGATTTTTGCTTCTCTTGGGCGCTCTGTCTTCGACCAGCCTATCGAAGTCCCAAAAATGGTCAAACACGACCAACGTTTCCTCAAAACTTGGTCGAGGGCCAACAAACCCAAATAGGAAGAATTCAAAGAATTCTCCCGAGTATGGTTGTGAATTATGTTGATATGATTTCTACCTACACTAAATGCAT
The DNA here is from genome assembly GCA_032191745.1 of Picea mariana. Lineage (NCBI taxonomy): Eukaryota > Viridiplantae > Streptophyta > Pinopsida > Pinales > Pinaceae > Picea > Picea mariana. Next base: position 26,874 of record JASDQU010310114.1, on the reverse strand, counting down.
GTCCTAGGTGAGTCGTTTAGGCCCACCAACAAACAGAGAAATAAACAACTATCTACTATTCACTAGGGTTCATGTTATAATTGAAATGCAAAGAGAAGGAAATAGACAAATACCTCTTAACCATTGTTTTTCCTTGACCTTGTGAGCAACTTGGTTGATCCAATTCCAACACTAGAATATTTTGTAAACCTATATACAATCAAGTGAACATGACCTTTCTTATTTCCAACTTGGCAATTCAAATGGACAATAGAAATTGCAAAACATAAAACCCTAGCTGATCTTCAACCTAATCAATCTCATACTAACTCTATTGTTCGTTCATAATAAGATTTCAAAAATGCACAATAATTGGGTTGGGGAGGGGGGAGAAGCATCTATATTATTGATTTCAAAATATGACATCAAGTATACCTGAACCTTGTTGTAGCACCTCCATCACCAAAGCTCGGGTCCTCCTATCCTTAGCCACATGTACTCAACTCTCAATCAACATGAATGCAATTTTACTTTAGTAGCGTAGCTAAGGAGTGTTTAAACAGACTCTACACAAAACTCAATCATAACTTGGAGAACCAAGTGTTGACTCTACTCGATTCTACTCAAGCAGAGATAAACTAGAGTAGAAAACAATTAGACAAAGGCTTAAAAATTCTCCAACATAAGGGTGTGGTGTCCTTTTCCCCAACCATGGACCCCTTATATATATGACTATGGAGTGCTAATAGTCATTTAGCAACGAAATCGGGCCAATACAAGTGTACAACATCTATGAAATTTGATCGAGGCTTGTGCATTATGTACATATTTTACTTATTCAGGGCACTCTAAGGGCACTCACAGGTTTATAAATGACAACAAGGGAGCCACTCACAAGTTTCATAAAGGTAATCAACGAGCACAAGGTAAACAACTTTAAAAAAATATGGAGATGTTCTATTAATATTAGAGTAGGATATGCAACTGGCTTAACTCAATTGATTTGATCATAGATAACAATATACAAATATAAGACTTTCTATGTTTCTTCATAGATCACTAGTTAAGTTCAATTTGAATCTTTGTATTTCTTCTATCCTCTTTCTTCATCTTTCTCCAACCTCTTCTCTACCATGATCGTAAAATCAATCCAACATAATGACACACAATAATAATTGGTCCACACAACTTACCAATAGCTACTCATTCATATTAAAATATATATATTCAAATTATACACCTTTACATTACTACTTTACTAGAGACGTAGCTTTCGTGGGGCTTAAGAAAGGAAATCTTCCTCTTAAAGCTCACATGCAAAGAAAAATGAATATTGAACAATTTTAAATAATAATTGCATCTTTCATGAAGTTTCTAAATGAACTTTGGGTAAAAACTGTAATAAATAAAAATAGAATAAAAAAGATCCGGAAGCTTCATAGCAATATACTTTATATATATCAGATAAGGTGTCTCACTTGTGGAAGCAGATACATTGTATCTGGAAAGTATATATTAGATGCATTGTATCTATCTTTTTAATAGTTTTTTTATATTTTTTTCGTTGTTATATATTTAAGAATATGTTTTTTAATATTTTTAGTTGTTATATAATTTAAGAATTTGTGTGTGTGTTTTTTTAAGGTTATAAGTTTAAATTGAAAGGGGTAGGGTAGGGTAGGGTAGGGTAGGGTAGGGTAGGGTAGGGACACTTTTACAGATTGTAATAGTCAAATAGTTATGTGGAGGGGTCACTTGTTTCATAAATAGCTTTGCTCTAATTTTAACTTTAAAATTAGATTATTATTATTATAAAAGAATTTAAATTTAATTTAGAGAATAATAAATTATTTTAAATTTTATAATTTATTATGTGTTTTTTCTAATAAGTTGATTGTTAATTATTTGGTAATAATGTTTTCTACTAGAAGCAACAAAATTGTGTAAACAATTGATGTTACATAATATTAAATTTTATAAAATAAATTAATCAAAAAAATAAAATAATACTATATATTACAACTTAAGTTCAATGTCAAACATGCAATTTTACAAGGAGATTTTTTCCCTTATAGAGTCTTTTTTTTATTATTATTATTATTTCGGTTAAGTATTAAATTTTAATATATATATTTTTTTCAAAATAAGAATAAAAAGCACAGTTATATTAAGATTATACATAAATATTAAATTAGAAGAGGGAAGATTTTATAGTTGTAGAAGTTATTCCAAGATGCCATAATATAGGCATATCTTAATATTATTTCACACACACCAACTCACACAACACATAAGATAAGGGGAAATTCAAGCAAATAAATATACTCTCTCTGCAACCTATCAACCATTATATTTGTAGGAGACAACACTCCCTTGTATTTTCCCCATTGATATATAAATTGTGGTATGTTGGGGCTTATATGTTGTTGTAGACCAACGCACACAACTAATGTGATGTGAGAGAACACACACAATGATAGAATATTTAATTGTCATAGAAGATTTTTCAAGGTTCAACAGGATAGTTTTATCTGACGATTGCTTCACACACCCACACCCACACAACATGTCCCACATAAGAGGAGGGGAAGGCTGATAAAGAAAGCATACTCACCCCACAACATGTCCCACATAAGAGGAGGGGAAGGATGAGAAAGAAAAAATACTCACCCAACAACCAATCAACCATTATGCTATTAGAAGACACCACTCTTTTCTGGTTGCATCCATTGGCATAAGGATAATGTTATGTTCGGACTTATATGTTGATGTGGATATCCCACACAACTGATGTAATGTGGATAACACATAAGAGCAAAGGGGATTTTATAGTTGTAAAAGTTATTCTAAGATGCCCCAAGATGTGCATATTTGATTGTTGTTTCACACACATGCACAACACTTCCCACGTAAGAGGAGGGGAAGGTCCAACAAGCAAGCATACTCGCCCCACAACCAATCAACCATTATGTTAGTAGGAGACATCACTCCCTTGTGGTTGCCCCCATTGGCATAATGATCATGGTACATTGAGACTTATATGATTTTGTAGAACAACCCACACAACCAATGTAATGTGAGATAACACACAAGAGGAGAGGATATCTCATGATTACTCATGAATGTCAAAACCCTAGACATCCAAAAACCTAGCCCTAGGAGATGAAACACCAAAAGTTATGTGGGCCTCGATGGGTAAGTTGGTACCTCAACTTCCCAAGGTCACAAATTTTTCATACGACCTCCGTTTTAGGCACGTGATAGCCCATTGGAAAGGTCTTTTCGAGAACTACACATTATGTCGTCAAAATTTGACTACGTCTACAATTTGAGTGTGGCAAGCCAAAAAAACATTATTTAGGGCCCCAAAACAGCCCTAGAAGTACAGAAAGATGTACTGACATGAAAACTTACAAAATAAGCTAATTAGATTAGGTGGGCGGCCACCAATCTCCACCTGGCAGCTTTGTAGGGCTTCAAACATCCCCGAAAGTGTGTAACCCACAATTACAAAGAATTACAAAAAACGTGTTGAACTAAAACTGTCAATAGGAGCCAGTTAGAATAGGTGGGTGGCCACCAATATCGACTTGGATCAGTCCTCCCCCCTTAGGAATCAATGGTCTCCATTGCGTTGAGTGCCCCCATCAGGTGAGGAAATTTTTGTTCAATTTGGCCCTGGGTGAGCCATTTTCCTTGGTGCAGGACCTGCCCTGCCTTGACAACCCGATAAAGTTGGATCCTCTGCTGACGAGTGCCCTTGACCTGTGTATCCACTATCTGATCAGTGGATGCATATTCCATGTAGTCAGGGTTTACCTCTGTTGGTGTCAATTGTTCTGTGATCTTTAAGGTGTCCAATAATGGTGGAACTTATGGTTGGAGGAGGTCCACATTGAAAATTGGGTGCAATCCAAGGAAGGGGGGAGTGTTGAGCTCAAAAACATTGTCTCCCACAACCTTGGTGACATTGTAAGGCCCATAGAGAAGTGGACAGAGCTTATGATGGGGCCCTGTAAGGCATTCTTTCTACAATGTAGCCAGATCTTATCTCCCACCTGAAACTTGTGTGATACCCAGTGTTGATCATGGTGTTGCTTGTACTTAGCATTAGCTTTCTGCAAAATCTCATGGACCTGTTGGTGGATGTGGTGAATCATCTCAATGAATCTGGTGGCTTTGTGCCTTTGATGGATGACTTGGAAATGGCACAGGCAATTGAAGATATGATATACTTGATGGTGTCCTATCAAATTTTTGGCCAATTAAAATGTTTTTGTAGAACAACCACGTTTTTCTCCACTCCAAAATGTCCTGCCATCCGACTGTAGTGAGCCTCCCAAATTAGCTTTGCACGCTCGCTTGCAGGAACACATAGGTGGCCCAGATGACATAACAGTCTATCCTGAATGTGAAAAGCAATGACATTCAATCATGTACCCAAGAGATGATAGGTGGTGGTGAAGTTAGGATCTTGCTGATAAAGTTGGGGCCACTCAAATGCCTCATGCCCATAGGAATGGAGCACGATGGTGAGTGCAGCCATGGGAGGTCGACTAAGGCAGTCAACAACACGATTTGTGCTCCCTGTCTTATACTTGATGTTGAGATTGAACTATTGTAGGTATGTGGACCACTTCTGATGGTGTTCATTCTGCAACTTCCCCTATGTTTGTATGAACTGCAAAGGCTTGTGATCAGTGTGGATGATTGTCTCCTTTCCCAGAATGTAGTGTTTCCATTGAAGACAAGCTTGTACAATGGAATACATTTCCTTGTCATAGGTGGGGTATTTCTAGACTATATCTGAGAGTGTCTCATTATGGTATGCTACCAGATGACCGTGCTGAGTGAGAACTTCTCCTACAGCATAATTAGATGCATCAGTCTCAATCTCGAATGGTTGTTGCAGATCAAGTAAGGAGAGTACTGGAGCTGAGCACAAGCGATGCTTCATATCATCAAATTCTCATTGTTGTGCCTTCCCCCATGCAAAATTTTCCTTGCCGCTATCATTGGTCACTTGGCTGAGGGCCCATGCAATATGGGAGAATCCCAACATGAACCGTTGGTAGAATTTGGCAAGTCCAAAAAAGCTCTGAAGCTCGGTTAGTGTGGTTGGGGATGACCAGTCATGGATGACTTGGATCTTAGATGGATCCGCATCTACCCCATGTTCATCAACAATGTAGCCCAAGTATTGGACCTTGTTCATTCCAAAGGAGCATTTTTCCAAGTGTGCATATAGCTTGTGTTGCCGCAAAGTGCTCAAAACCTGTTGAATATGATGCATGTGCTCCTCCCAAGTTTTGTTGAAGATGAGCATGTCATTCAGATATACCACCACAAAAGAGTTGGTGAAGGGTCTCAATATATCATCCATCAACCTCATGAAAGTTGTTGGTGCATTTGTTAGGCCAAAGGGCATGACCAACCATTCGAAGAGACCTTCTTTAGATTTGAAAGTTGTCTTCCATACATCAGTCAGTTCGACTGAAACCTAGTCGTAGCCAGACTTTAGGTCAATCTTGCAGAAGAACTTGGCCCTCTTGAGTTGGTCAAGAAAGTCATCAATTCGAGGAATTGGGTACCGGTTCCTGACTTTGATTTTGTTTAATGCTCTGTAATCAATGCAGAGCCGCTAGGTCTTGTCTTTCTTTTGCACTAGTACAATCGGGCTTCCACAAGGGGAGGAGTCAGGTCTGGTGTGCCCCTTTTGAAGAAAATCTTGGATTTGATGCTTGATTTCATCATTTTCCATCAGCGAACAACGATAAACTGGTCCATTAGGCAGAGGTGCACCGGGAGTTAGATCAATTGGATGCTTGTCTTGACAGTGCGTCAGTATCCCAATGGGTGAGGAGAAGATGTCTCTGTACTCTTGCACGATTATGTCCACTTGCTTCTGCTGCAAAGAGAGGCCCTTTTTAGAGGTCATGGATGTGGTGGCGACCTTCTACTTAATGTGAGCATGAATCATAGAGAAGATGAACTTCCCAGTTTGTGAAATGACCTTACTACATTGCTTAGTAGAAATTAAAGAAATAGAGATAGACGACACTACCTCTGGTATCCTGTACAATTATCTACCCAAAGTAATAATAACACTGCAGGATCTAGACTCATACACAACATGTTGTTTCCACAAATATGGTTGTCCTAAAAGAACATCACAAAATTCAAGGGGAGCAATATCACACAATACCTCATCTTTGAAGGGCTTGATGTCGTAGGGCAGACAACACTATTGGTTGACGCAGAGATCTCTTCCTTGGCAAAGCTAGTCGATGGTTTAGGGTTGCATATGCGGTGTCATCGGTAGGTCCAACCACTGGACAACCTTTGTTGAGATCAGTTTCTTCTGACAACCACTATCAATAATGAAATGAAGCAGATCCCCCTTTACCCACATATGTGGGTGAAAGAGGTGTTCCCCTTCCTCTAGTTCTTCTGGTTCGCTTGGCTGGACTTTGTTCGTGGTGATAGTTGCACTGGGTTCATCATCGATAATCTGCTTCCCTCCATCTAGATTTGATTCAGATATAGAATTTGCGTCTGACTTGGAATATTTTAGCTCATGTACCAGTGACTACTTGGAGCGACATTCTTCGGTGTTGTGCCAAGGGATTTTATGGTATTCACACCACTTTCCCGAGTCCTTCTTCAACTTCTCATTACCCTTCTTGTGTTGCGTCTTGGACTGGTTATCTTGAGAGTGGCCATATTTTCTATATCCCTTGTTTTGTGGGTTGGGGCCGCCTTTTCCCTACTTCAGATGTGAGGAGTTTGCAGATCCAAACTCTCCCCTCTTCTGCTTAAATTTCTGCTCAATCTTGATAGCATATTTGTAAGTCGTACCCAATGATGCAATGTCCAGAAACTCCATTTATGATTGAATGTATCTATGCAGACAACCACTATATTTGAGCACCAGATGTTGTTCATAGTCTTTGATACCCAATTTGGTGCGCAGGGTATGGAAAATATTGGTGAAATCTGGTACTGTATGGTCCCTTTCCTGATGTAGGGTGGTCCATCTTGTGTATTGGTCCTCATAGCTTCCAATAGGGTAGCATGGTTCTTTAATGGCATCCCTGAAAGAATCCCATGTGGGGGCGACCGCAAATATTGCATATTCCTCTATGGCCCTTTGCTTAGAGTAAGTATCCCACCAGTCCTTAACATGGGGGATGACCTTGAGGAGTGAAAAAGTAATCTTTTCCCTATCAAAAAAATTGTGGACCGAAAAATACCCTTCGAGTAGATTCAACCATTTATCTACAACATCTGCATTTATCAGTCCTTCAAATAATGGAATGTCAAATTTACTCGTACCTTGAAGGGGGTTGCATGGTCGCTTGATGAAGTTGTGTCTGTTGTGGGTAGCCACCAAAGGATATGTGCAAAGTTGTTCATCATTTCATTCCTTTTTCACGCAAGGGATTCCTTGAGCAACATTTTAAAAGCATATCCCACTCCATCATCTTTCTTTTCATCCCCCGTGGGTTGTTTTCGGGCTCAACACAATCGATCTTGCAAAGGCTCGATTGGTTCGAGTCCCAACTTCTTGTACCCAGATCTTGTCGGGGGCATGCACGAAGAAAAATTAATGAAGAGCAGAGCACTCTAATACCACTGACCTAGATTTATGAGCGGAACGAAATGAATAATAGACTGAATACAATAACACAGAGATACAAAGAACAATAATAGATATCCAGTGAACAATAACTTAAATAAAATAGGCTGAAACTGTAAAACTGTAGAACTGAAAACAACTTGCTCGAATGGTGGTAGCTATCTCTAAGAAGAGATGTGGATGCTACGCACATTCGTCTGAGCATAATGATTACAATGAGGCTCCATAGGCCTTTTAAACATTACTCATGAATTTCAAAACCCTAGACATGCAAAAACCTAACCCTATGAGATGAAATGCCAAAAGTTATGTGGGCCCCGATGGGTAAGTTGGTACCTCAACTTCCCGAGGTCGTAACTTTTGCATACGACCTTCGTTTTAGGCGTGCGATAGCCCGTTGGAAAGGTATTTCGAGAAATACACAAACTGTCATCAAACTCTGACTCTGTCTATAGCTTGACTATGGCAAGCCAAAAAACATTGTTTAGGGTCCCAAAATGGCCCTGGAAGTACAAAAAGATGTACTGACATGAAAACTTCCCAAATAAGCCAGTTGGATTAGGTGGGCGGCCACCAATCTCCACCTAGAAGCTGTGTAGGGCTTCAGACAACCGCAAAAGTGTAGAACCCACAATTACAAAGAATTATAGAATAACATACTGAAATAAAACTGTCAATAAGAACAAGTTGGAAAAAGTGGGTGACCACCAATATCCACCTAAATCAATGATAGAATATACAACTTTTAACTCTATCCAAATCTAAATGTATAATTACAAATTCACCTTTTAAAGATATAATATTCAACACTTTAATCTTAGATCTATGATAGAATATATAACTTTTAATTTTGTTTTAGAACTTTTAACTCTATCCAAATATAAATGTATAATTGCAAATTTTACATGATAAAAACCATATTCAAGCTTGGATGCTTTACAAAATTTAAGGAGAGTAATCCTCTTCTTAAATCTCTTTAATGAGGATTTTGAAATTAATAAACAATCTTTTTTTTTCTTCTTTTTTTTTATCTATCCAACATTGTATTCTTTACAAAATTTAAGGAGAGTAATCTTATTCTTAAATCTCCTTAATAAATCTCCTTAATGAGGATTTTGAAATTAATAAATAATTTGTTTTTTCTTTTTCTTTATTTCTATCTAACAATGGTCATTAAGACTTTGCTTTAACTTTCAAAGTGCACCGCCATTGAACTCATTTTAAGATTTGATGAAGATTGAAGTGTTTTTCTATAAAAAAATATATCTTAGATATATGGTTTAATCTATTGAACTAATTTTCAATATATCTCTTAAATATATGGTTTAATCGATTGAGCTAATTTTCAAAACTTTATTTTTTAAGAAAAATCTTACAACATCAACCCTCTTTCTCTTTCCCGGAATATCTGAGAGTGAGTAAATTATTAACCATAACAACAACATAAAAATTCAATTGAATGTAACCCTATAACTTATAACCTCCACATCATTTTTTTTTTTAATCCACTAGATTGGGGAATTAGTAATCACACACCCAAATTTAATCAAAAATTTAAATTAAAATATACTAATTATTATCGTTAATCCCAACCACTCAAATGACACATCAACCTTTTTCACAACAACCTCATTTATATAAAAAAAAATATTATTTTTATTATTTTTTCCACCTAAATACTCCAATTTATCACAAATCATATCTCTCCACCACTATAATAAATGATTTTTCCAGATAAACATCCCAATTTATCACTAAATCATATCCCTCCACCACCATAATAAATGATTTTTTTATATACAGACCCCATTCACCGCTACAACATATTTTTTTATACTAATAATTGACTTGACCAAAACCCTTCTTCGACTTCTCATTACCCTTCTTGTGTTGCAGCTTGGACTGGTTGTCTTGAGAGTGGCCATATTTCTCTATCCCTTGTTTTGTGGGTTGGGACCGCCTTTGCCCTGCTTCAGTTGTGAGGAGTTTGCAGATCCAAACTCTCGCATCTTCTGCTTAAATTTTTGCTCGATCTTTAAAGCATATCTGTAAGTTGTACCCAATGATGTGATGTCTAGAAACTCCATTTATGTTTGAATGTATCTATGTAGACAACCGCGATATTTGAGCACCAGATGTCGTTCAGATTCTTTGATACCCAATTTGGTGTGCATTGTATGGAAAATATTGGTGAAATATGGTATTGTCTGGTCCCTTTCCTAACACAGGGTGGTCCATCTTGGGTATTGGTACTCATAGCTTCCAATAGGGTAGTATTGTTCTTTAATGGCATCCCTAAAAGAAACCCATGTGGGAGCGACTGCAAATATTGCAGATTCCTCTATGGCCCTTTTCTTAGAGTAAGTATCCCACCAGTCCTTAACATGGGGGACAACCTTGAGGAGTGCAAAAGCAATATTTTCCCTATCGGAAAAATTGTGGACCGAAAAATACCCTTCGAGCAGATTTAGCCATTTATCTACAATATCCACATCTATCAGTCCTTCAAATAATGGAATATCAAAATTTACTTGTACCTTGAAGGGGGTTTCATGGATGCTTGATGAATATGTGTCTCCTATGGGCATTCAACGAAGGATTTATGCAAAGTTGTTCATCATTTTGTTCCTTTGTCGCACAAGGACTTCCTCGAGCAACATTTTAAAAGGATCTCCTACTCCATCATATTTCTTTTCGTCCCCCATGGATTGTTGTTGGGCTTGACGTGACTGATATTACAAAGGCTCGATTGGTTTGAGTCCCAACTTCTTGTACCCAGATCTTGTTGGGGACATGCACAGAGAAAAATAAATGAAGAGCAGACCGCTTTGATACCACCGATCTGGATTTATGAGCGGAGCAAAATGAATAACAGACTGAATACAATAACACAGAGATACAAAGAACAATAATAAATATTCAGTGAACAATATCTTCTATTGAATAAATAAAATAGGTTGAAACTGTAAAACTGTTGAACTAAAAACAACTTGCTCGAATGGTGGTAGCTATCTCTCGGAAGAGATGTGGTTGCTATGTGCATTCGTCTGAGCATAATGATTACAATGAGGCTCCAATACCCTTTTAACATTACTCATGAATACCAAAACCCTAGACATCCAAAAACCTAACCCTAGGAGATGAAACACCAAAAGTTATGTGGGTTTTGATGGGTAAGTTGGTACCTCAACTTCCGGAGGTCATAACTTTTTCATACGACCTTCATTTTAGGCGCGTGATAGCCTATTGGAAAAGGTCTTTTCGAGAACTACACATTGTGTTGTCAAACTTTGACTGTCTATAGTTTGACTATGGAAAGCCAAAAAAACACTATTTAGGGCCCCAAAATGGCCCTGAAAGTAAATGAAGATGTACTGACATGAAAACTTCCAAAATAAGCCAGTTGGATTAGGTGGGTGGCCACCAATCTCCACATGACAGCTGTGTAGGGCTTCAGACAACCTCGAAAGTGTAGAACCCACAATTACAAAGAATTATAGAAGAACGTGTTGAACTAAAACTGTCAACAAAAGTTAATTGGAATAAGTGAGTGACCACCAATATCCACCTAAATCAATAATAGAATATACAACTTTTAATTATGTTTTACAACATTTAACTCTATCCAAATCTAAATGTATAATTGCAAATTCACCTTTTGAAAATATAATATTCAACACTTTGATCTTAAATCTATGATAAAATATACAACTTTTAATTTGGTTTTACAACTTTTAACCCTATCCAAACATAAATGTATAATTGCAAATTTTACATGATAAAAGGCCATATTCAAGTTGGGATGCTTTACAAAATTTAAGGAGAGTAGTCCTCTTCTTAAATCTCTTTAATGGGGATTTTGAAATTAATAAACAATCTTTTTTGTTTCTCTTCTTTATTTTTATCTATCCAACATCGTATGCTTTACAAAATTTAAGGAGAGTAATCCTATTCTTAAATCTCCTTAGTGAGGATTTTGAAATTAATAAATAATTTCTTTTTTTTCTTCTTTATTTCTATGTATCAATGGTCATTTTAGTAATTTGACAAATATGACTCAAGTGAATATAGAAGTATTTA
>JASDQU010310114.1:0-12391 GCA_032191745.1 Picea mariana | reverse complement strand
CTAATAACCCTAGAAGCCTTGTCGGCTCAAGAAGATAATTTATATTAGGCTATTAGCCTCCAAGAGAAGAAGTCGGCCAGAAATAATAATAATAATATATTGAACAGACACTTATCCAGAAGGAGAAGTCGGCCCCAGCAAAACTGGTAGGATTATTATAAATACAGGGCGCCAGTTCTCATTTGCAGCATCTCAGAATTGCAGTTCTGCAGTTTGGTGCGCACTGCAGTTGCAGTCTTGTGCGCAGGTTTGGAGGAAGAGCTGGTGCAGCTACAACAGTAGCAAGTTCTCAGTATTGGCTTGAATATCTCTCGGCTAGGGTTTGGACTATCTGATCATCTTTTTGTGATGCGCTACCCTTTGTTTGGCTATCTAGCCTAGGGTTTGCTTCCGGAGGAATTCTCAGTCAAGGTTAAGGTGCTCGGAGGGAGGCTTCGGCATATGGTTGGGTGACGAAGGTATCCTCAATGGTAAAACAAGCACACCATCTTCTATATTCTAACACTATGAAATGAGAACTGAACAGGAGAATCCGGGTATAAAAGAAGCAACATTCAAAGCATCCAAGAAGTCAAAGAAAAAGGGAAATCAAAAGGAAAAAGAAGATAGCAGCAACAATGACATCTCGGAAGATGATGAAGAAGTGGCCAACTTTGTCAGAAGACTAAAAAAGGGAACTGACGACATATATAGAGGTAAGCTTCCATTGATTTGTTTTAATTGTGATGGTATTGGTAGTTTTGCTAACACATGTCCTCACAAGAAAAAGAAAAGTAATGAAGAAGATGATTCAAATAGAAAACAAACATATAAAGGCAAAATAACCAAAAAGAAAATCTTGAAGAAAAGTTTATGCACTAAAGAAGACGGCTCCTCGTCAGACGAATATGAAGTCAGTGAAAGTGAGACAAAAAGAGTTCTAATTATGGAAATAGAACACTCTGATAAAGAAGACACCGAAGAGGAATATGAAGAGGAAGAATTTGACTATAGAGAAGAATTGTTGAGTGTTATAGAAGTTATAAAAAGAGAAAACAAGAAAAACAATCCCCGGGCATAACTAGACAAGAAGTAAGACACTCAAAATTCAAACTCTGAAGAACTAGATCAGATGATCACAGAGTTAAAGGTTCAAATAGAAGAAGACAAAATAATCGAATAAGCACTCAAAGAAAAGATGGAAGAAAAGGACAGGATCATTGAAAATTTGGAAGCAGAAGTTGTTACATTGAGAAAATACCTTCAACATAAAAACATGCAGAACAACTCAAAAGTTTTGGATAATATTATCAACAGTCAAAGGCCACACCACGACAAGTCTGGGCTAGGATACAATTAGACATAAATAGGCTCGAGCTCCAAAACCATAGATAAAGAAACACAACCAAGAATTTATGCAGAGACAATTAGAGGAGACAAGAAGTTTTATAGGGAAGATCACAGGGACACTCTTCCACCTAGAAGATTCAGATTTCAGAATCAACGACAGTTAGAAACAAGAAGGCCTCGGAAAGAAGAAGGATTCAAAAGAGTAACTCATTTTAGAATATATTCAACTCCCGGGTATCAAACTATATTTTTTGGTTTATGTTATGCATGTAATAATTTTGGACATAAAGTTGTAAATTGAAAACCTAATAGCGGGAATAGAAACAACTTTGAAATTCATGCACAAAATGGTTATCCAAGAAGGCCTAGTGAAACACAGAGAAGAAGCTACAACAAGTTTGAATCATTGAGCACTGAAGTGGAATCCTACAAGTGAAAAAACCTTGGACACATGGCCAAATATTGTAGAATGGAAGTCCCTCCTAGAGAATCAAAACAGAATGACAACAATCATAGACACGAACCTCAGTAGAGAATATCAATAAGAAAGTAGAATCAATTTAAAAATGAATAATGCACACTCATTCTACAAGCTAAACACAAGAAACATGGTTGGTATGTTGATAGTGGTTGCTCAAAGCACATGACAGGTGATTAATACAAGTTTCTTACATTGAGAAAGGAAATATATGGATCAGTCTCCTTTGGAAATGATGACTCGACTAGAATCATTGGAAAGGGCACGATCAGAATTGGAAAGAAGAATACCAAGGAAGAAAATGTTCTACTAGTGGAAGATATGAAATAATATTCTAAGTGTAAGTCAAATGTGTAACCAAGGTCATAAACTTACGTTCGATTCACAGAAGTGCGAGAAAAGAAAAGCAGGATTGGGCAAATTGATTGTAACAACTGCAAGAACTTCAAGCAACATATATGTACTAAGTGAAATTGGAAATGAAAAGTGTTGTCTAGGAAAGGAAGATGAAGCTTTTCTATGGCATAGAATAATGGGTCACATAAACTTCGATAACCTCGTCAAAGTCAGCAAAAAGTAAGCAGTCAGAGAAATGCCCCATATCACAAAGCCAACCAACACATTATGCAAGCATTGTCAACAAGGAAAGAAAACAAAGACCAGATTCAAATCAAAGGAATATTCCACAACATGACCACTGGAAATTGTGCATACTGATATAGTTGGACCAACTAGAACAAAGGGTTTTAAAAGTGAACAATACTTTATGTTACTGGTTGATGATTATACAATAATGACTATAGTTTGTTTTCTCAAGAAGAAATCAGAAGCATTTGAAAATTTCAACATATACAAGGAAATGGTTGAAAATGAAATGGATTCAAAAATCAAATGTTTGAGATCATACAATGGAGGAGAGTTTACTTCAAAGGAATTTATGGATTTCTGCAACAAACATGGAATAAAAAGGCAATTCTCCGTCTCTAGGACACCTAAAAAAAATAGAGTTGTTGAAAGAAATAACAAGACAGTACAGGAAATGGATCGAACAATGTTAATGGATTTTCAATTGATAGATATATTTTGGACACGTGCAGTGCATACATCAGTTCACATTCAAAACAGAGTAATGCTCAGAAACAACAGTGAAAAAAATCCCTACAACTATGTGTTATCACTTTGTAATTTCCCTTGGCTGCGGGAGGGAAACAACAGAGATAACCACATACCACTTTAGGCTTGGAATCTGGACTTTCCAAACCAAAGAGGGCTCTCTCAATGTAAATTAGGCTCAATGGCCAGATCTGAAATAGAAATAAGGTTTTAAGATGTGGTGGCAGAGCAGAGAGAGAAATCCATTGGGCATGGAGTCAACTTTGAAGAAAATGGAACTATCGGTGAATGGTGATAGAACTATCAAGGAAGCAGAGGCTAGATAGGTGATAATCTTTCAATTTAAATATTGTTATTGTATGATGGAAGAAATAGAAAAAAATTAACCACATTCAGAGCACCAGCTGAGATGAATTCTGATTGAGTTAAGAAGAGATAACAATACTTAAATTTCTTGAATCTAAAGCATCAATATCAGATGAATTCCATAGCATTAGTTTTCCAATTTAAGCATATAAAGGTAGCAGATAAAATGAGAAAATAACACAGAAAATACATACATCAGAGGGAAACACATACTTCAAATCACCACCACAAGAATCTCTGGTATGAATAACAATATACTTCTGCACTAATATTTCATTAAACTTCAAAAGAGATTACAAAGTATTCAAGATAAATGTCCTCCATGCTTCTGCCAACCCCTTAGTCAACCAAAATTACAAATACATATAGAAAAGACTCTTCCCCAAGATGAGGAGGTCGATCTCAACTACTTCCCAAAGTTGGATCCGGTTACAAAATTATAGCAACACATTTGGAACTACCTGCTAGGAAATAAGAATCAATTTTCTGGAAAATATGGGTCCAAGATAACATCATATCTCTCGAATAATGATATATGTTACAAAATTGAGAGAGGTTTTTGTGAATGGGATTGTTATTGACAAAATCCTCTTTCATTTTTCCAAAATTCCTCTCTAGTGTCTCGGGATCCGCACCCAAAGATAATGACTAAAACAGGAAATCATTATATGTTTAAATCTGAAAAATAGGTTGTAAATATCCATTCGAATCTTCCAAACCATGACACCTGTGAAGAAACTGAGAGAGATTTTTGTGAATGGGATCATGATTGAAAAAATTCTCTTTCATTTTTCCAAAATTCCCCTCCAACATCTCGAGAACTGTGCCCAAATATAATGACTAAAACATGAAATCATTAAATGTTAAAATCTAAAAAATAGGATGTAAGGATTCATTTGAATATTCCAAACCATGACACTTGTGAATAAATTGAGAGAGGTTTTTGTGAATGGGATCGTGCTTGAAAAAATCCTCTTTCAATTTTCAAATATTCCTTTGGATTTGGTCATAAAATGAGTTTGAAGTTGACTACAAAACAATCATTTCTAGAACTTGCATAACGAACTTGCACAACGAACTTGCGGAGCGAGGTTCCTTTTGACATTTTATTCTATTGTTTGGATTTGATTGATGGATGAAGGTCAATGATTTATATTTTGACACTTGAGATGATGATAAGTAGCAATAGTACCACTTCATTACCCTTTCAAACACCATTTTCTTCAAAATCCTAATATATGTCAAACACTCGATTCAGACTTTGACCCTTGAGCAAATTATAGGACACTAACATCGGCTCCAATGGGGATGTTTTCCTCCCTGTGAGGCAACAAAGAATCCACTGACTAGGTCTCTTTATCCATTAGGTTGTTCCCAACCTGCAAACTGACTTGTATCCTTCTCCAACTGAAATCAAACTGCAACCCAAACTGTACACTGGAATCTAAACTGAAAACTTATTGTTGAAAAGATGCTCAGAGTGTTGAGCTTATTCATCACACTTACCTACTCTAAGCTGCTAAAAGAATAATGGATAAAGTGATACAATAATTCCAATGCAACCAATCAAGCAATTGGATACTTGATTGAAGCATGCATTCAGCGTTTCCAAGCAAACATAAAAACATAGAAAATGACAACTCAAACCCTAGTTGAAACTAGTACCCATAGTCCATGAATACAACAAAATCCATCTTTCCTGATGACTTTAATAAAATTGTAAAAGAATCTGTATGAATAATTTTCCCTGATGATTGCAACAGACTTGCAAAAGGGTCTTGAAAATCAGTAAAAGGACAAGAAAATAATTAAATGTTTAAATCTAAAAAATAGGTTGTAAAGATCCATTCAAATATTCCAAACCATGACACATGTGAAGAAACTAAGAGAGTTTTTTTTTAATGGGCTTGTAATTCACAAAAGCCTCCTTCTTTTTTTTTTAATTTCTCTCCATAGTCTTGGTATCTGTTCCCAAAGATAATGACTAAAACAAGAAATCATTAAATGTTTAAATCTGAAAAATAGGTTGTAAAGATCCATTCGAATCTTCCAAACCATGACACCTATGAAGAAAATGAGAGGTTTTTGTGAATGGGCTTGTTCTTGACAAAAGTGTCTTTCAATTTTCAAATATTCCCTTTCATTTAGTCAGAAACTGAGTTTGAAGTTGACTACAAAAACAATCATTTGCAGAACTTCTGTAGCGAACTTGCACAACGAACTTGCGGAGCAATGTTTCTTGTTGGCACAGGGGCAGACCCAAGGTTCAACGCTTCAACAGTGCACCAACAAAACCCTAAATATCGACCCTTTCGAAAACACCTGCGAAGCAAATGAAGTCTCACCCGAGGTAGAGGCAGGGGTGGTTACAAGACTCAAGTGTTTGCAACCTAGCTGGGAAACAGATATGTGATTATACCACTTAACAAAGCACTTAGTAGTTAACATTCATTGGTAATTAACCCTTATTCACATCGTAGATCCAAACCCTAGTTACAGAACAACGCAGTATCCAACCATATCTAACACATCTAAGCACTCAGCATATGAAAAGAGATCAGATCTAGCATTCATTCACATTACTAAGAACTAAGTTATCATACCAGATGCATCATACATAAAGATATCGACACTAAGCATAAATCACATCACTAGCATACAACCATAATGCACAAAGCAACCATAACACAGGATATATGTGGTTCACCCCAGTGTGGGGCTACATCCACCAACTCTTCGTCTTCTTTATTATCTTTTGTCAATATTCTACAAGCACAGAGCCCAAAAACCCTACTCTACATAGGACAGGAGACCTACACACCGCGCCAGATCCTCCTTCCCCGAGCTAGGTTTAAGCGCAAATCCTTCTTACTATATATACATAAGCTTCTACAATCACTTGCACCTAACTCTGCAAGTCCTTAACACATAGCATGCACAAAGCATCCACAACTATTCACACTTAGCACATTGGACTCTTCCTACATCGCCTAGATATCTATTTATACATTACAAAATGGGCCTAAACATGGGTAAACCCATCGGACGACATCCCATACCCGTTACATAAGCCCTAATCCCAAAACTACCCTAAAAAGGGGTTGAGATCCTGCGATCTCCGCTTCAACTTGTGCTCCACCTTCGACCATCCTGTCGAAGTCCCAAAAGAGGTCAAACATGACCAAGGATCTCCAAAACTTGGTCAATGGAAAATAGGCCCCCAACACTCACCTGTGACTCGTCCCGAGTCACTCTAGTCTGGGTAACTTTGCCTCAAAAACCTAGAGCTTGGCTCGAGCTGCTTCAACCTGTTCTTGCGCCAAGGCCTCCTGCTCGACGAACTCTTGAATAATTGCCTCGTTCATAGGTCCTTCCCAGCATTGTTCTACCGAAGTGACTACTCATTCTAGCTCTGCTCCTCGGCCTTCAATATCCTTAAAAAGTAGAGATGATGCATCCTAGACTGGCTGGAGCTTCTAAATCACTTCCATGACTTTTCTTTGTATGGCATGGACCTGTTGTTGAGCCATGCGCTATTCTTGGGATCTTTTCATCCTCTCAACTGTTAACAGGGGTTTCAATGGCGCTTGTAGTGTTGTTTCTTGCTGCTTTGCTTCCTAGAGCTGCGACTCCAATGTCTTCAGTTCAGGGTCCTCAGTAAGGTGCTCATAAGTCTGTGCACTGCGACTGCTTAGTTTTTTACATTCCACGGCTAGTTCTTTGATCCTTTCAACTTCACTCCGGGCAGTTGCTTCTCTCTGGTCTCTCACTTCCTATAGAGTGCTTGGCATTGTTTGTAGCTCTAGTTCTGCAACCCTCTATTGAAGTTGTTGAATGACTTCAGCAAGCTTCACAACTTGATTTACTACCGGGTCTTCTTCCATCTGCTCTAATCCTGTCATAGAGAGAAGTGCTCTGTTGACTATTTCTTTAAATCTGACCTACTCTGCGAGCAGCTGTTCTTTCTCCTACTGGATTTGCACTTTATTTTCTTTGAACTTGCTTTGGAGGTATTCCTTCTCTTGTTGCGCAACTTGGCGTTGTTGTATGATTTCCTCTTGTGCTTGATTCAGGGCCACTGTGGCATGTTCTTTTTCTTCCTGCATGCAATGAAGGCAAGCTTCGGTTGCATTAGCTATTCTGCGGAGTTGGGCAGGCTCATCTCCCAAGTCTAGTTCTTCTGGTGGCGGGGGCGCAGTGGACACTACGCGGCTGGAGTGAAGGGCTTGTTGTACACCTCTTAGCTCTGTCTCAATTCTATCATACATGGCTTCTTGTTTGGCATTAGTTCTCTGCAAAATATCTTCCGTGGCATATGATACAGCTGCGATAATGAAGTCAAAGTCATCGACCGTGAGTGTAGTTTGTAGCTTCGACTTACTTGCTTTGGAATTCTTCCGTGATGTAGGTTTCGTGGGGGAAACCTTTCTTTTCTTGGATGTCTCTACCTCTTCAAGGGGGTTCCTAGGTAGTGTTACTTCCTCTGCTTTTGCTTGTCTTCTTCCCCTTCTTTCTCTTCTTTGTCCACTTCGTCGTCTCCTCCTCCACTAGGTGAATCTGATGCAGTCTCTTTTGATTTGTTGTGTATTTCCTGTACATCTCCCTTATTTTTCTTCCTGCTTCTTCTGGGTGCATCATACTCTTCACGAGTAACCACCGGACTTCCAATGAGGTTGGGATCGGATAGTGCTGCCTGGTCGACTAGTATAACTTTGCGGTCCATTCCTTAGTGATTTCCTCTAAGTCCTCCTCTATGAGCTTGTAGTATGACTGAAGCTCTTCTTTACTTTCATTTGTGTGCACAGTAATATAAATAAAATGCCTATATGCGTGGAACTTCATAAGGGGCCTGAACTTGTCCAGGGTGTTCAACGTCATACAAGGGAAACACTCAATAGCCCTCTTCAGCTGCAGGTAGTAGGTCTGGAATACTGCGTTCGACTGCCATTGTTTCCCCATATCGCTCGAATACCATAGCGTGGTGAACTTCGCAACTAGGGGCTCGAATGGCTCAATGTCAGAGAAGGTTGTACCTCCTGGCATATCCCAAGCAGTGAATGCGATGAGGGTCAGCATCCAGCTAAAATGGAACTCATAGCCCTGATCCTGAGCTTCGCAACAATCTAGTTCTAACTAATTGACTAGGTAACTAGCCCAGTTCATATGTAGTCCTTCCACACATTTTCCTGCGAGGTCAATGACAAACCCTGTGACCTGCGTGGGTCTGTTCTTTCTTACTATCTTACCAGCAATCAACTGGCAAGCAAGGTGCACTGCGCCATTATGAATGGAGGCTACCTTGTAACCTTGTGTCCCTTCCTCTACATCACCATAGGTGTCTTTGATCTTCTGTGCCAGAGCGCGATCTGCATCCTTTCCTAGATAAAAGTCTTGCGGGTCTGGTCCTTGCATGCTCAATCTGGTGATCCTATGGATCAATGCCAGATTGACGTTGATGCATCTGTCTAGCCATAGATATCCTCCATGGAATCATGACAGTAGGATCTTAACGCATGCGTTAACCTCCTGGTGCCTTCCAAAATGTGGTATCTTCATCACGTTTAAGAGAGCGGACCTCACGATGTCCATAGTCGATGGTTGGGGGATGATCTTTGATTTCTTCCCCTTGGTATTCGTCAAATATTTGTGAGGTGTGAGCATGCCATAGCTCTTGCGGTCTCCTAGGTTATAGTCATTGATATTCAAGGTTGGAATCCTCTCCAACTGCGGCCCGACTGCTTGTATTCCCTTCGGAAGGTACGCAGTGATGACTGTGTACTCAAAGCCCCTTGGGACACTATCACGACTCACCACACCAGCCAGGGGTGGGATGTAGTCGGGTAGGATGGATGGAATTAGCTTCGCATTCGTCAAGTCATCACGATGCTCGGTTCTTTTCTCGATCGCAGCTCGGGATGGTCTAGATCCACGAGCATTCGACGGGGAGGCTTGCACTCCTCGCATCAATGAGGCTTGGATGCCTGCAGACATCACCTTCTCAGCCATGAGGTCTATTAGAATCTCTTTGATGACTTTTTCTGCTGCGCTAATTTCGTCTGACATGCACACTCGAGATCTGATATCTCAGGTCGGTTAACAATACTCAATGTAACAGAATGGATGGTGAGGTCTCAATGATCACTGCACAAAATCAACTAGTTCTATGCTGGCTCAGATAATCATAATTGGAAAAAGTGTACTCAATGCAACGCTCGATGAAATAAATAGATAACACTGTAACAGTTTCTTTCAACGGGTCGCAAATCCTTATTCAATGCAATTCCATTCGTTATGGCGCGATCCCAACGGTCCAGTGGCGAACTTTCAGGCGATAAATGCTTTCCTAACCATTCGGGAGCGTCGATTGAATGGTCATATTGCCTCCAACAATCATATTGCTTCATCATGGCGAAGTGTCAATCTGTGTTGTATTGATATTCCGATGAAGTTCGAGTTCTGAAAACCTTTCTTCTGCATAGTATTCTCTGGAACTTCTTGTAATTTTTCTAACTTTGCCCTCTTCTTACTCATCTTTCTGGCCTTCTTTCCTGTGATCTAAATTACTGATTTCCTTTTTCCATTATTGTTCTTATCTTCTCTTGGCATGATAACTTCGCACTGTGGAGGGTCTTTCATAGGGTTCAAGGGTAATACTTCTTCTCTTTCTGGGGTAGGTGTTTTACTCTCTTGTACAGACAGGTGTCTCCAGTCTTCGTGTGTCCTTTAAACTTCAACATCCATATCTTTGGTCTTTAGTAGCTTCGAATGGTTCTCTTGTTCTTCCAGTAAGTGCGCTATTCTCCTAGTCATGAAATCTCTTAGTTCTTGCTTTTTCTATTCTAGATCCTCCTCTTCTTGTTTCTTTCGTATATGATCTTTCTCAATCCAGGTTTTTCCTAGCAAAATAGCAAATGGGGCGATGTTCTCAACAAACTTCACGATCTCAAATTATTCTTTTATCGAAGTTCCATGAGCACTCATAGGTATCTGGGTAAGTCTTCCACATAGGGTTATCAACTTTCCTCTAAATAATCCTATTCTTCCTAATGAAGGAACCATAACAGTCTTTCCCAAAATTTCCCAAGTTCTTTCTGTCATGATATTCACCTGTGTTTCCTCATCCAGGACGCAGTCTATGTCAAAGTCTCCTATTCTTGTTTCTATGTACTCTTTCTCTTTTAAGGCCTCTA
This sequence comes from Picea mariana, assembly GCA_032191745.1. Lineage (NCBI taxonomy): Eukaryota > Viridiplantae > Streptophyta > Pinopsida > Pinales > Pinaceae > Picea > Picea mariana. The sequence continues at coordinate 1,915 of JASDQU010310114.1, read as the reverse complement.
ATAAGTTGATATTTATGTGGTCATTCAAGGTTTCTTTCATCTGTAGTAATACATCTCTGATTCTTTCTGGGGTTCTATCATATCCTTAGTTTCATGGCTTGTCTCATCATTTTCTTGTTTCATATTCATGTTTTCAACTTTAGCAATCATTCTAGGACAATCCAAAACTTCATGGTCCATAGCTTTACAGAAAACACAACTAGCTCTTCTACCAGGGCATTCCTTAGCAAGATGTCCTGGTCTTCTACAACTGTAACAAAGGGTTAATCTTCTCTTTCTCTTAAATGATCTGGAACCTTTCCTGTACTGCGCACTGGGATCACAGTAACTAACCTGCAAAAAATTCTTTCTAGGATCCTGCATCCATTTTTTAGTCCAAACATTCTTTCTATGCATAGGAATAACATATCTTTCATTATTTCTATCAGATCTATTCATATCAAAAATTCTTTCTTCTAACTGTGCCCTAGTTTTCATATTAGGACAAAATTTATCAAACATACCTAGATCCATTCTTTTGAAAAAAAAAAATTCACTTATCTTACCTTTCTGAGAGTAAAAAGCTTCAATATCTTACCTCCTTTCTTCAGATTGGACTTCTCTTCTCAGCACAGAGCTTCACAAGTCAATATTGTGCACTAAAGCACAGATCTACGCACAAAGATTTATTTTCTTCAGTTCTAAGCAATCACAGTTTCAAGTCTCGACAACGGAACGATATTTTGGCCCAGGGGCAGACCCAGGGTTCAACGCTTCAACAATGCACCAACAAAAACCTAACTACCGGCCCTTTCGGAAACATCTGCGAAGAATATGAAGTCTCACCCGAGGTAGAGGCAGGGGTGGTTATAGGACTCAAGTGTCTAGAACCTAGCTGGGACACAGATCTGTGATTATACCACTTAATAAAGCACTTAGCAGTTAACATTCATCAGTAATTCACCCTTATTCACATCGCAGATCCAAACCCTAGTTATAGAACAACGCAGTATCCAACAAGATCTAATACATCTAAGCACTCAGCATATGGAAAGAGATCAGATCTAGCATTCATTCACATTACTAAGCACTAAGCTATCATACCAGTTGCATCATACATAAAGATATCGGCACTAAGCATAAATCACATCACTAACATACAACCATAATGCACAAAGCAACCACAACACATGGTATACATGGTTCACCCCAGTGTGGGGCTACGTCCACCAACTCTTCTTCTTCTTTATTATCTTCTGTCAATATTCTACAAGCAGAGAGCCCAAAAACCCTACTCTGCATAGGACAGGACACCTGCACACCTCACCAGATCCTCCTTCCTCAAGCTAGGTTTAAGCACAAAGCCTTCTTACTTTCTATTCATAAGCTTCTACAATCACTTGCACTTAGATCTGCAAGTCCTTAACACATAACATGCACAAAGCATCCACAACTATTCACACTTAGCACACTAGCTTCTTCCTACATCGCCTAGATATCTATTTATACATTACAAAATGGTCCTAAACGTGGGTAAACCCATGGGACGACATCCCATACTCATTACATAAACCCTACTCCCAAAACTGCCCTAAAAAGGGGCCGAGATCCCGCGATCTCCACTTCGACTTGCGCTCTGCCTTCGACCAGCCTGTCGAAGTCCCAAAAGAGGTCAAATATGACCAAGGATCTCCAAAACTTGGTCAAGGGCCAACAAGCCCCCAACACTCACCTGTGACTCATCCCAAGTCACTCTGGTCTGGGTACCTATGCCTCAAAAGCCTTGAGCTTGGCTCACGGTGCTTCAACCTGTTGCTGCACCGAGGCCTCGTGCTCGGTGAACTCTTGAATAACTACAGAAAAACAACCCCTACATCAAAGGAAATGTAGAAAACAACCACTACATCAAGGTAACTTAAGATATTATTTTATTAAT
>JASDQU010310113.1:139141-153719 GCA_032191745.1 Picea mariana | reverse complement strand
GCAATCACACACATACACAGTACACCAATGTTTTACGTGGAAACTCAAAGCAGGAGAAAACCATGGAATATTTTTTCTTATATGTCTTCAAGAATTGCATTCATTGGAAGCACCAACTTCCTTTGTTTTCTAGCTACAACTGGAAGGAGGCTCCAACCCCCCAGTTTTTCAGGCTACAACCTGAGGGAACATCCAACTCCCCAATTCTCTGGATACAACCAGAAGGAGGCTACGACCCCCTATGTTCTTCAGCTACAACCAGAAGGTCGCTACAACCATCTATCCTTGCCCCATCCAACTACCCTGACGTAGAAGTAGAATGATGGAACCATTGTCACACTATCACTGTGAGATATACCACTGTAAAACTGTACTAATCAACCTGTAATCAACCTGTAACAACCTGTAACATGTACCTATAACATGAACCATACATCAACCATGCATCAACCTGTACCTCAACCTGTAATCAACCTGTACCATAAACAAGTGCATAAACCATGCACCAACCTATACCAAACAACCTATAATCAACATGTACCATAAACAAGTGCATCAACCATACACCAACCTATAACTCAACCTGTACCATGAATGAGTGCATCAACCATGCACCAAATATGTACCAATCATGCATCAAATACACATAAACTATGACTCATCAGTATGTACCAACATCATCAACTATATACCTCATGTTTGTGCCAACTCATCAACTACTTGTCTCAACCATTTACCCAACATGTACCTCAACCAAAATCCCTCATCAATTTCATCATCCAAATCTGATTTTTAACTCTGTAATAGACCTGGTGTATATTATTAAATACCTGCAACCCTTCCTTAACTTTAACAACAAGAGACTATCATTTTCATCAAACTTTACTGTAGTCTCACATGACTAGTTTTGGATTAGTCAACAACCCTAACTTGCAAAAATCATAACTATGTACTTGTAATGAACAAAGAGCTGAAAATAGTACACAATTTTATTCAGTGTCTTTTATGCAATTCCTCCAGGTTTCATTGCTTGTAACCTCTCAGAAAAGGAGTTATAGCAAAAAAGGCATACCTTGTTGAATTTTGGCTTATTCTAGAGAGCGAACTTGTAGAGTGTTCCCCGCACAGAATATTTGTTGTATCAATCTAAAAATTGTACAGATAATACTATAGACTGTAATCTAACCAATACATTTGATCTTACTGAATTTGGATCTGTTATGAAGAAGTTATAACGTTTTTACCTGAAACACTTTTTTTAGATTAGTTTTAGGACTAGCCACAAACCCTATTTTCCACAGCATGTAACTCCAAAAATACAATGACCCACAAGCTAAAATTTGTATCACAAATACTTGGATATGCTTCCTCAATGGCCTCCTAATTTCACAGTATGAATCATTCTATTAAAAAATTTATTGCGAAAATGGTGAGATGACCTGTAAATAACATACCTTAGAAAGCATCATCAAAAGCATTTATCCTCCCTTGAATTTCAGCCTTCTTTACTTCACCTTCCCTCTGAAGATCGACTTAGATATCGTTTGGTTACCTCAGTCACCTGTAGATATTCAATATTCTCAAGTGTGATTAAAATGAGAGAGCCTTGCCTCTTATTTATACTTTCATGTAGCTTCCTCGAGGGGTTACCTTTTAACCATCTTAACCCACTTTATTTATTTTAGGGTTAACCCACTTCTAACCTCTTGTCCACTTAGTAATTTCTCCATTAAATTTATTATTTAAATATTTTTTTTATATTCACTTTGAATTATAGTACACTCATCACTTCACTTTCTTATTTACCTTCTAAAATCTCTTAAACCACTTTGACTACTTTGACCTTTTGGGGCTTCTAGATGACTCATGAGGGTTCTCCAACTTCACATGGCCATAACTCTCTAACTGTGAGGAGTTATGTGACATTCCACATACCACTAGAAATGGAATGACATGTAATATCCATATAGAATAGTCTTTCCTGAAAATATATCAAAACTCATACCATTATCCATCAAACAAACTTGGGTCCATTACCCAAACCTGGGTTCTCCAACTTCTCATGGCCATAACTCTCTAACCGTGAGTTATGTGACATTCCACATACCACCAGAAATGGAATAATATGTACTATCCATATAGAATAGTATTACCTTCAAATATATTAAAACTCATACCATTATACATGAAATAACCTTGGGTCCATTACCCAAACCTTTGTGCTATCGGAATTCGCTACCGGACTTTCTCCAAGGGTTGAAATCAATCACTAAGGGCTGAAATCAATATACAATATCACTCTCCAATGGTTGAAATAAATGACAACTAACAGTCCATGCCAACTATCCATCAACCTAAGTCAACTGTCTAACATTTGGATCTACATTGCTTCTTGAAGTTTCCTTATTTTCCACATCTCCAGCATACCTTTACAAAATTTTCGGGAGATTTAGATCTTCCTTTAGACATAGATATCCCACTTGAAAACTTAGATCTATTTCTATCCTAGGAGCTTCACCTTGTAAATAATGCATATGTTCTCTATGCTTCCATGTTGTTTCATCTCGTATCCTCTGAAAACAAGGATGAGACCAAATCATAAAAACTCAAGGTAGTTGTATTACTATATATGGCCATAACCAGACTATCCCATGAATCTGGTAAGGAAAATAGTAAATTGACACACTTATCCTCATCTGAAATTTTAATATAAACAGACAATAACTGACTTTCCATAGTATTGAAAGCTTTTAGATTCTCTATCACAGAGTCTCCATCTCTCATCCTCGGGTTATAAAACTTCTTCCATAGGAATAATTCATTTACCAAGGACTTATATTGATATAATTTCCCCAACTTATTCCATAACTCCTTGGTTGTAGCTTCCCATGACACATTCAGTAATATTGAATCTAAGAGAGACAATAGGATTGTTCTCTTCACCTTCCGAAACAACTTTTTCCAGTCATTTTTTGACGTTCCTATAGGTGTAGCACCTAGATACACCAAGATCCATTGATCTCTGTCTACCAACAGATCTTCCATCTTGAGCTTCCACAGCTCAAAAAATTTCCCATTAAATTTCTCGATCTTTTTTTTTAATTGCTCGCCATTTGTTTTCACTGGAAGAATCAATACCATAGATCCCCCACTGTAACAAGGCTTTTCATAGTCCCAAGTCAAAGCCCTGACCACAAAGGCATCACCTTGAAGCCAATAATCACTTTGATACCATATGTAGATTTTAACCTTGTACAATATTTTACTGCAAATAGATTTTAAATAAAAGAATAGAAAAGATACAATGGAAAATACACACATTACACAAATATTTTTTCTCTGGAAACCCAAACCAGGAAAATCAGCATATTCTATATTCATTCACCTCATACATTGTTTACAATAAAATATACATATAGGATCCAGTGGCATCCAAAACCCTAATCCAATGACCTGGATTAGTTAGCAACCTTAATTCCTTGACTGGAAATACAAAAACATCTGCAAAAACCATGTGCCGAAAAACTGCCCAAAAACATACTCGAACACCGGTAAAAAAAAAATCGGGGACGCTTCCCCCAAACCCCCATGCAGGGGGGCTCTCGCCCCCTTGAAAACCCTCAGAAAGGGGGGCTCTAACCCCTTGTGACCCCCTGGAAAAGGGGGTGATATACCCCCCTCTTAACCTCCTACGTGCACGACGCAACATACACACCAGTTCTAGTTGTGCAAAGAATATAACACATACCCAGCAGTCAGGGCTAGTGAATCCAGTATGAAAGGGAAAACTAGTTATTAGTGGAAGGAGTGGTCACACACTGCAAGAGATCTTGACGGATCGAGTTCGGTGGTAACTGGTCTAATCATTGTTGAAGTTTGAGTAGCTTCAGAAGAAATTCTTATTGTATCAATATTGTATTAGACCAAGACAAAACCCTAAAGAATAATATTATGTTATATTTGTAAAGTTGGCCCTATTGTGCCTTTGTGAAATTCATCCCTATTGTGCCTTGGAAAGATTCAAATGTAAATTAGATAGGGTAAAGTGTACAAGTTGGCCCTAGCCTATTTTTGGGTGGCTCAACTTGTATTTATAAGAGGCTAGGCGCCACACTTGAAGAACACACAACACAAGCTCTCTCACACAAGTAAAAGTGCACAAGTCTGAGGAATAGATGCAGCTACAGAGGAAGGGTGTTCTGGTGAAGGGTTTTGGTTATCTTTTGGAGGACTATCTTGATCTAATGGTGTGCTACCCTATTATGGTTAGGGTTTCTGGTCTATCTTCTGGTTTATCTTCTGTTGGGTGAGATCTCTCTTGAGAGAGACATTGTACTTGTTGGAGAATCTATATTGAAGAATCTTTGTTGGTTTTTCTCCCCCGCGATGGTTTCCCAGGATAAATCTTGTGTATATTGTGGATGTCATTATTTTAGTGATCCTTATGCATGTAGTTATTGTTTTAATAGTCTAAAGTTAAAGAATATTGAATACACTTAACTACTTAAGAGAAATTTTAACATCATATCATAGCGGTCCTGAAAGAAGCCATTTTCACAGTACAAAAGAAATCACTGGAGAATTCAATACCATAAGAAGACTCTCCTAACCCTAGTGGATATTTCCTTGGGTTTATATTTATATTTTGACCAAAATTTAAAAACTACAACTACTGCAACTGTCAGCAACTACAAAAAACCCTAGAACGTGATTTATCCCACTTTCTGGAGGACTCTGGTCAAAGTAAAGCTACCAAGGAGATCACCTAAGGAGGGCGCACCTTTTCCTTAGAGAAGAATTCCAAAATTAACATTTTTTGAATTAGGTTTTCCTCATAAACCCTAGCTCAAGACATCTTGGTAGCTGCAAATTGAAGTTGGAGTAGTTCACCTTGGCACATCACACTTCCTAGTAAGTACAAAACCTTTCTTTGAAAATTTTTCATTTGTCTTATTGTATTACCATTCAAGGACAATATGGAACCCAATACCAAGCTTGATTAGAAGCTTGAGGGTGTTTATAACTTCTGAGCATGGAAGTATAGAGTGATGCTCATTCTAGAAGAGAATGACCTAGAAGATTTCATCAAATAAGAAGTTCCAAAACTGGAAGAAGATGAGGCCAAGGCAAAGCACAAAAATAACCTAGTTAAGGCAAAGAGAGTCATTGATTATTATATCAAGGATCATTTGATCCCTCATGTCTCATCATTGAAAACTCTTAAGCAAATGTTTGATTCCTTATCCAGTTTGTACAAAGGAAATAATATCAACTGGAAGATGACCTTGAGGACACAACTCAAGAATGTGAGGATGCAGAGTTCAGAAACTATTCAATCCTACTTCACAAGGGTGTCCCAAATCATAGAATAGCTTGAATCCATTGGAGACACAATCGAAGAAGTTGAATTAGTAATGAATACCTTGAATGGTCTCCCCGGATATTGGGAATCATTCATTCAGGGAATATGTTCAAGAAGAAGGCTAACAATGTTTAGCATACTATGGGAGGATTTCACTCAAGAAGAAGCTAGATTGGCAGCAAGAGAAGAGAAACTAGGCGATGAGGAAGATCAAGCCCTAGCATCTCATGCAAGAAAAGGAAAGAAAAAGAAGGAGAATCATTCACCCAAGAAGCCTCATGGATTACAAAAGACACACAAGTTTAAGAAGGATTTCTCATATTACAGATGCTACATCTATCAAAATATGGGACACATTGCAATAAATTTTCCCAACTCTAAAGGTTAGGTCAGAAAAGGAAAGTATAAAAGACATCATGCTCATGCCACAGAAGACGATGAACCTAATCAAGAGAAAGACAAAGAAGATGACTCAAGTCAATAATATGTATTGATATCATCTCTTATAGGTACAGTCACTCATGGAAATGACACATGGCTTATTGATAGTGGTGCTTCTAAGAACATGATAGGTTACAAGGATTCTTTCTCAGAATTAGTTCAGAAGGATTTACCTCATAAGGTGAAGCTCAGTGATGACTATCAGTATCCCATTAAAGGACTAGGAGAAGAAACTTACAGATTGGATTCCAGAAAACCTATGAATATGAAGGTTGTTTCGTATGTACCTGGTTTGAAGAAGAATCTCGTTTCTATCTCAGCCTTGGATGAGAAAGGATTCATAGTTTCTTTCATTGACAGTGAAGTTCTCATGTGTCCAAAAGGAAAATATATTGATGATGTTGTAGTGATTGGTGTTCAAGAAGGAGGCCTACACAAGTTAAAGGGACATTCAGTTTCAACATTAGTACACACTAGAGTCACTCCAAGTGACCTATGGCCTAGAATATTTTCTCACATACATTACAAATCCCTGCCAATCGTGAGTAATATGGTGACATTTTTTTCATAAATCCAAGTCAATCATGAACAAATTTTTAAGGGATATGCATAAGGAAAGCATGTGAAGAAACCATTTCCAAGCAATGACAGCAAAGACAAAGGATCCTTGGACATCATACATTCAAACGTGTGTGGACCGATGTCATCCACTTCACTTAGAGGGTATGTATACTAGGTTTCATTTATTGATGGTTTCTCACCTAAAACTTGGATTTACTTTTTGAAAGATAAAAGTGAAGTATTCAACAAGTTAAAATAATTCAAGGCACTTGTTGAAAACCTCTCTGAAAAGAAGATAATTTTTTGAGGTCAGATAATGGAGGAGAGTTTGCATTAGATGAATTCAAGGAATTCTGCAAATAAGTTGAGATTAAGAGGGATCTCTCTACTCCCTACAATCCTCAACAGAATGGTGTGGCAGAAAGAAAGAATCATACAATCATGGAAGCAGTAAAGGCCATGATTCATGATCAAGACTTACCAATGCATATGTGGGTAGAATAATCCAGGACCACAATATATATGAAGAACATAAGTCCCCATCATGTACTTGGGAACAAGACACCATAATAAATTTTTAGAAGTGAAAATCCATAGGTCAACCACTTGAGAATATTTGGATGTCTAGTGTATGTACATGTTCCCAAGGAAAAGAGATTGAAGTTGGATCCTTCAGGAAATAAGGGTATATTTGTTGGAAACAGTGAGACATCAAAGGCATATATATTTTACATCCTTGTTCACTGGAAGATTGAGAATAGCAGAGATTTCACCTTCGATGAGGATGCATCTTTCGGTAGATCAAGACAGATTCATTTAGATGAGATTCATGATGAGGAACCTGAAGCTCCCATAGTTGTAGATACATATGCAGGTGATGATGTTGTACTAGAAGATCATGATATGGAAGAACCACATAGACTTTAAGATTCATCTCGATAGATGAATACTAAGAAGAGAATACCAACTTGGGCTCGAGAAATTATTCAGGATGCAGAGAAGTATGGTGCTTCATATGGATCCTTTAGAGAAAGAAAGAGACAATGACCATACTCTAGTTACATGGAATTGTTAAGTGACATTATTGATGTTGAGGCTAACAGTTATGAAGAGGATGAAAAGAAGAAAGAATGGAAATATTCCATGGTTGAAGAGTACCAGTCCATTGTAAAGAATGATGTTTGGGATGTGGTTCCAAGACTAAAAGAGAAGACAGTGGTACGTTCCAAGTGGATTTACAAAATTAAGCATTCAGTAGATGAAAGTATCAAGAAGAATAAGGCACAGTTTGTGGCACATGGTTTTTCCCAGAAAGAAGGAATAGATTATGAGGAGACATTTGCTTATGTGGTGAGATACACTTCAATTAGAGCTATACTTTTGATATCTGTAGAGATGAAGTGGAAGGTACACCAGATGGACGTGAAGACATCTTTTCTAAATGGTGTAATAAAAGAGGAAGTGTATGTGGAGAAGCCACAAGGTTTTGAGACACATGACATTCAGACACATGTGTGCAGATTGAATAAATCCTTGTACATATTGAAGCAAGCACCCAGGGCATGGTATGGTAGAATTGACAGTTTCCTTATGATCTTGGTCTTTACCAAGAGTAAAGAATATTCCAACATGTACTTCAAAGTTGTATATGGTGGACCAATGATATTATTGTTGTATGTGGATGGCGTGTTTCTAATAGGAGACAAGAAGCTCATCATTGAAAGTAAGAGGAAGATTGCTATAGAGTTTGAGATGAAATACCTAGGTATGATGCATTATTTCTTAGGTCTAGAGGTATGGAAGAGACCAAGTGATATTTTCCTTAAACAAGGAAAATATGCTATAGAGATTCTGAAGAGATTTGGAATGATGGGTTGTAAGGCCATGCCTACATCGATGGTGACAAATATGAAGTTATTGAGTGATAGATCTTTAGATATAGTGGATGCCACCATGTAGAGAAATATGATTGGTTCATTGATGTACTTAATGAACACGAGGCCAAATATATATTTTGCGGTCAACACATTGAGTCAGTACATGGTTTATCTGAGAAGTGTTCACTTGATTGCAGAAAAACATGTGATGAGGTACCTAAAAGGTACAATTCATTATGGATTCATATATGCTTCAGATCGTGAGATAATCCTCCAAGGATTTACTGATTCAAATTGGTCTGGTAGAGTTGTGGATCTAAAGAGTACATCTGGATGTTGCTTCAATTTGGTATCAACTATGATCTCATGGTTTAAAAGGAAGTAGACTAGTATGGTGCTCATTATGGTGCGAGTTACCCATATTTTCAAGATGGTGGTCCAACCTATGTGGTTGGGGGTATTTCCTAGCCTTTGGATAGATGGGTAGTGTGTACGCACTACATCGCCTAATCCTTATGATTAGATTCCTGGTCACTCTGGACCGATTTCCTGGTGTTCCAACCAGAGGTTACTAGTTCTTTACGAACTATATGCCAGATTTTGTGTGAGTTGGCAAGTTACTAGTTCTTTATGAACTAGATGTTCGATTATGTGTGAACTGATTATTTAATAGTTCTTTATGAACTAGATGCCAGATTCTATGTGAGCTATCAAGTTACTAGTTCTTTATGAACTAGATGGTTGATTTTGTGTGAGTTGACGAGTTACTAGTTCTTTACGAACTAGATGCCAGATTTTGTGTGAGATGGCAAGTTAAAACCCCATGATGACATAAATCTAGGAAGTATAATCAGACCTTGGATTTTGATGTGGTTACAAAAATTCTTCAATATAGATTCATCAAGGGTCAACAAATCAATGGTCAAGTGTACAGAAGCACAGACGTAGTCGCGATTATCGTGCCAGAAGAATACCTTCCTTGCTAAGAGGGAGTGTTGAAGTTTGAGTAGCTTCGAAAGATATTCTTATTGTATCAATATTGTATTAGACCAAGATAAAACCCTAAATAATAATATTATGTTATATTTGTAAATTCGACCCTATTGTTCCTTTGTAAAAGTCGGCCCTATTGTGCCTTTGAAAAATTCAATTGTAAATTAGATATGGTAAAGTGTACAAGTCAGACCTGACCTATTTTTGGTTGGCTCAACTTGTATTTATAGGAGGCTAGGATCCTCACTTGAAGAGCACACAACACAAGCTCTCTCACACAAGTAAAAGTGCACAAGTCTAAGGAGGAGACGCAGCTACAAAGGAAGGGTGTTCTGGTGAAGGGTTTTTCTTATCTGTTGGAGGACTATCTTGGTCTAGTGGTGCACTACCCTATTCTGGTTAGGGTTTTTGGTCTATCTTCTGGTTTATATTTTGTTTCATGAGATCTCTCTTGAGAGATATGTTGTACTTGTTGACGAATCTATATTGAAGAATCTTTGTTGGGTTTTCTCCCCCACAAGGGTGTTGGCCCTTGGCTATGAAAGTAAGCGAAGATAAAGGAAGAAAAGAAAAAATGTGAACTGTGCAGAAGACACAATGACTGTTACTGGATCAAAGTGAGCAAAAGAGCAGAAAAGATGAAGCGAAGTAAAAGGAAGAAAGTCGTTGGAAGAGGAGATTGAAGATGACATATCAACAAGGAAGAAGGATCATGAACAACTCAGCAAGTAGAAAAATCCATCGTTGGTTGCTTTGGAGCACCACGCGAGAAGGAAGGAAAGACAGGTTGGCGAAGCCCTAAAAACGTGGGTCAAGTTGAACTAAGGTTTTAGACGCCTAGGGTTTTGGTATCTAGTTTTTGACACCTAGGTTTCGGCCTAAGGATATCGGTGAGTGATTGTAATGTATAAATAAAGGTCAAGAAGACCTGGGTTGGGTTGTCATTAGTGTTATGATTATTGTTCTTGTCTTTTTCATTGTGTGATCGAGTGAGTGATACTGTGTGAAAAAGAAGTGTTGAGTACGAGAGCCTTTTGTATTGTAAGATCTTCAGTTGGGTGTGAAGATCAACCCTGCAGTTGGGTGTACAGGGAGGGGAGAGATATCAAGGAGAAGAAAGAAGATCTGCTAGCTAAGAGCGTAGACAAGAATTGTATGCTTCATCCTAATATATTGTAAGCACATTTATGTGGACGTATCCCTAGAGAGAGGGTGAACCATGTATATCTTGTGTCGTATATGTGATTGGCGTTTCGTTCTTAGTCATTGATATATTGTTATTGCATTACTATGTTAGATATGATAGATAGTTGTGTGGAGTAGATCTAAGATGATAAGTGATATATGCATGTTGTATTGTTCTAGTATTAGATCCACTTGATATTCCCCTTGGTTATAGACATCTCTGTCCTGCAACCCCCCCACCCCCCATAGCTTCTTCGGGTGAGACTGCATCTTCTTCACAGGTGTTACCGAAAGGGCCAATAGTTAGGGCTTGTTGGTGCGCTCTTAGAGTTGAACCCTGGGTCTGCCTCTGTGCCAATAAATGGCTTTGTTGTCAGGACAGGAATCTTCTTGAGGGAATTTCAAGGTGGTTCCCATCAAAGATATAGATTCATAAGTGGATGGAGGATCAAGAAAAGGAATTTTCTAAAGCCTAGAACAAGATCCCTAATCTTAGTACAGAGGATTGGTTAGGAATATATATCTTTACCAATATACACGAGATTTTCTTTGAGGCATCCATCAGGAGCTATATGAGTGGTTAGTTAGGTTAGTAGATAACCAGTTTGAGATCAGATATAGACCTCCTGTGGTTTGGACATTAGCGTTGATCAAGAAGGTCAAGAGAGTCGATAACGTTGTGTCAAGAATAGTAGATCACTGGTTCGATAGCACCATTGGAGAATACATCAACGAGTTTATTGTTGATAGAGTAGAGTCATATAGTCAAGCCAAAAGATATTTCTTCAAGGGACCTAGAGGAAAATTTTTACATTTTCTGAAGTTGAGGATCAAGATGCTATTGCATAAGAAGAACATCTTGAAGATACAGTAGATTGGTGGGATCTGAAAAAGCTAATGTTCAAGAATTCAGACAGCGACAACGACACATAGGTTGGACATACGCATAATGGGAGAGTGTTCATAGAAATTCATCTTGTGAACCTTTTCAAGCAGAAATTCTAGGACGAGGGTTTCTACAGTGGAGAAGAGACAGATATGACAGACAAAGAGCATTCAGAACCCGCTAGGGAAGAGGAAGGAAAGCTAAAGAGCCTCGTCAGGAAGAGCCAGAAACTTTAGGAACTGTGCAGACTGTTGAAGTAAGTACTATTATCCCTCCTTTTGATTTAGTAGTATTAAGAAATCAGAGTAATCCAAGCCACCAGAGTGTTCAGAGCACTGTCACTAGTATTCCACCGCATACTCAGTCAGGAACCCTAGGAAGATCTATGGTAGATGAGATGAGGCTCCCTATTTTTAGGGGAGATGGGTCTGAAGACCCTGATCAGCACTGGTTCCTATGTGAATTTGTATGGAATATTAAGAATGCCACCAAAGAAGTTGTTAAAAGAACTCAGTTTAGTACTACCCTAAGGGATCGTGCACTGAGTTGGTACATGAATCTTTTCCAAGGACTTGCACAGCCTAAGCCATTGAATGAGATCAAGAATGTGTTGATTATAGAGTTCAAGAAACCCAAGTTGGAGTCACAATGTATTACAGAGCTGAAAAATATCAAGAAGAAGGTAGTTGAACCCGTTTGGGAGTTCAATCAGAGATTCAAGACCTTAACATGTCGATTGACTTTTCAGATCCCAGATGAGCAGAACAAAGAATGGTTTATTGTTTCCCACTTACCACACATCGGAGTTCCTCTGATGCAACAGAATATTGCTTCATAGTCTAAGGTGCTAGATATCACCATGAAGTTAGAGTCATCCCCTATGGGAGAATCTAGCTCAGGTATGAGTCAAATATTGAGTCAGCTAACTAGTTTGTCTCTACAGGTCGAAGATATGAAGAAATACAAGGGAAAAGATAAAACAGAATACATTTGGTGTGTCAGATGAAAATTAGAAGGCCATGACAAGGAGCATTGTCCCCTATTTCATGAATACTTGGCCTTTGGAACCCCGATCCCTTTGAAGAAAGTCACCCTACCAGGTATGCAGAAATAGACATCACCCTGGTGAGTGCTATTACATGCAAAAATATGTTCAAACACCCACAAATTTGTATTGCACGTTCTTTAAATCCATGGGGCATGATGATAGGGATTTTAGGGCTTATGAACTCATGCATGAAAGGTCAAGGGATATATACAAAATTCAAGGCGAAGTATAGCAAGAGGGAAACACTACACAGTATAACTCCCCTGGGAGAGGAAACTTCACTCCTCGAAGTGGATTCAGAGGATCAGGATGAGAAGGAGGTATGGGTCGAGGCCAAGGACAAATCATCTGTTACAACTGTGCGCAACCAGGACACTTAGCAAGGGACTTTCAGAACCCTTGCACTACTTGCAGCTATTGTAGTTCCTTCGAACACATTATAGAAGATTGTCCCATGTTGCTATCTATGCTTCAGGAAAGACGAGGACCTCAGAAGCACCCACAAGTGCGACTGATATATGTTGAACCTCGCGGAGAAGACCCTAGAGTCATTGTTCTCACAAGAGGAGGCGATGTTATAGGAGAAGACAGACTAACCCAAGGAAAGACTATAGAAGACTCAGAAGTTAGGAAAGCTATAGATAAGACCCAAACTTTTGATGCAAAGAAAGAAAGAAAAATATTTGAGGAGGCAAGAAAAGAGTTCAAAGCATACCAAGGTTCTTCATCAAAGACATGGCCAGAAGTAAGATAATATGGAATGCCTCTAGAATTCGATCAGTTTACTTCACCAAAAGAAGGAAAAGAGGTAAGAAAGCTCATGGAATTTTTATATACTTGTATTAATTTGATTTAGGATGAGAGCGTTGTACAAGATATACAAAATTTAATGAGACAGTATGAGATAGGAAGGATAGATCCTTTACTGAATAAAGAAGTACATCAACTATCCAAGAAGAGAAGGACAAATAAGGAATTGTTGAAAAGTCAACAAGAAACATGTGTCTAATTTATTTTTCCCTTAATTAAATTAGACAATAAATATTAATCTATTATCTCATTCATAACTGAGTGATTTGGATTTGTAACAGAATTATAAGTGTAGTTAAGTGAGTTAAGATCAGTTGTACTAGTTGTAACTAAACATGCACTAGTGAGAGTTTAGTTAATCAGTGAACTCACATGCAACTGAAGATTCACCACCGTTAACTACATGCATGTCAGTTCCAATGGACATCCAGTTGAGATAACAGATGAAAGGGACAGTTGGCTATCAGTTGTGATTTGTTCACACATGCATTGGATATGCTTATGAGCATGTGCAAACTAGGCAATTGTATTCATTCGATTCATTGTGAGAATTCGAATTGCAGAGATTGTGCAGAGGAGGCAAGCTGTCTGGACACGAAAATTGGCACATGTGTAGTGGCCAGTAAGAAAAATATCAACAAGCCTAGTAAAAATCCTTACAATTACGCATAACATTTCTAACATAGAATTTTGAATTTCTGAGTGCGTAAATAATTCATTAACTTCAAATAAGCATACAAATTTCAGCAGAATTTAACATTTAACATTTAACTACAGCATAAAATTAACTTAGCCAATTCACAAACAATTTATCTGGTTCTGATGCTAATTCGCCTTGCTGCCTTGCTGTTGCCTTCCTGTTTCCTAATGCACTGACCAACACTGCCCAAACCTACTATTCTTCCTGCCAACTAGGACAACTACCTAGCTCCAGGATATCATATGGATATCCTGGCCCCCGTGCCTAAAACCTCCAGCAAACCGGTGCCTGTACTGATCCAATCCAACTACCAAACTCAACTCCCCTCTCTCCAATCCAAGAGAAACCTCAAAAAAAAAATAATCCCCTAGAATGATTCCCCTTCGTAAACCTCCTTCCCCTCCATATCCTTCCTTCACCACCTCTTGCATTTACTTCCTTATCCACCCATTTATTACCTTATCCCCTCATAATTAATATCTTACCCCTTTTAATTAATATCTTATCCCTTTCCGTGTACGTAACTTTTTTTTAATTTAGACAATATAACTTATTATCCCTTTTAAATTTAATACCCAAGTTATTGAATATAATAGGTAGTTAATTAATTAATTAATTAATCAAAATTATAACCTTTAATTAATTAATAAATACTTAATTAATATCATTAGACCAATTGTTGTTTAGTTATTAACATGTTAGGAAAAATTAATTA
>JASDQU010310113.1:110055-125269 GCA_032191745.1 Picea mariana | reverse complement strand
GCTTGCAATCAAGGATAAGGAGGTGAAACCTAAAGTAAGCAACAATTTACTTCTCATGAGTGGGAAGGAAATTCTTACAGAGGTCAAGAAGAAGGAGGAACTGCAATTCATTGTGGTCAGGAAACCGAAGATTGTCTTGACCAGCACAAGGGTAGATGATTTACCAGAAGAGGTTCAGGAACTACTGGAAGAGTTCGTTGACATAGTAGTGGACGAACTACCTCGTTCATTGCCACCGATCAGAAGTGTGAGTCATCATATTGATCTCATACCAGGAGCCAGTTTACCAAACAAATCCGCGTACAGATTGATGCCGTAGGAGAATGAAGAGGTCAAAAGACAAGTCCAGGATTTTTTGGACAAAGGTTTGGTCAGAGAAAGCTTGAGTCCATGTGTTGTTCCGACAGTACTCAGTCCGAAGAAAGACAGAGGCTGGAGGATGTGTACTGATTCAAGGGTGATTAACAAGATAACCATCAGGTATAGATCTCCATTGCCAAGGATGGATGATCTGATGGATTGCTTGAGTGGAGCAAAATTCTTTTCAAAGATTGATTTGAAAAGTGGATATCATCAAATCCACATGAGAGAAGGTGATGAATGGAAGACAGCATTCAAAACCAATGAAGGGTTGTATGAATGGCTTGTTATGCCGTTTGGGTTAACAAACACGTCGAGTACTTTCATGAGGTTGATGAACGAAGTTTTGAAGGAGTTCATCGGAAAATTTGTCATTGTATATCTGGATGACATACTGATTTTCAGTAAAACAGTGGCATAACATCTGAAACATTTGGCTACAGTGATGAGGAAGTTACAGCAGGAGAAGCTGCTGATAAACATGAACAAATCCTCATTCATGGAGACAGAGCTAATTTATTTGGGTTTTGTTATTTCTGCAGATAAATTGAGGATGGATCTAGATAAAGTGGAAGTGATCAAGAATTCACCATCACCGAAGAATAGCTTTGAGGTGAGAAGTTTTCATGGATTGGCTAGTTTCTACCAAAAATTCATCAGGAATTTCAGTGGAATTAGTGCACCGATGATGGATACAGTGAAGAAGAGACATAAGTCTTTTCACTGGACAGAAGAAGCTGAGAAGAGTTTTAATTTGTTAAAAAGGAAAATCACAGAACAACCAATTCTGGTGTTGCCTGATTTCCAAAATACATTTCAAGTGAAATGCGATGCAAGTGGATTTGCAATAGGGGCAGTCTTGAGTCAAGAAGACAGGCCGATAGCATACTTCAGCGAGAAGCTAAATGAAGCGAAAGTGAAGTACTCCACATATTATAAGGAGTTCTATGCTATTATTCAGGCATTGAAAAAGCAGAGACACTATTTGATTCCCAAGGAGTTTGTCTTATACAATGACAATCATGCACTGCAATTTGTGACTCAACAGGAAAAGTTGAATCAAAGACATGTTAAATGGGTTGAATATATGCAAAATTTCACTTTTGTGATTAAACATATTTCTGGTACTGCTAACAAAGTTGTTGATGCTTTGAGCAGGAAGTGTTTGCTACTGCAGGAGTTCAAAGTCAAAACATTGGGTTTTGATGATCTTAGGGACATGTACAGAGATGATCCAAATTTTAAAGAGGCATATGAGGTAGCTGAGAATCCAATTCTCAGAGATAGAAACCAATGGACAGAATACATGATCCAGGAAGGATTATTGTTTAAAGGTAATCATCTTTGTATTCCAAAATGCTCCATGAGGGAGAATTTGTTGAAGGAGAAACATAGTGGAGGATTGGCCAGGCACTTCGGTCACGACAAGACGTTCACAAAATTGAATGAGTCATATTTTTGGCCAGGAATGTGAGAAGATGTCAAGAGGTTCATGGACATATGCAGAATTTGCCAGCATTTGAAAGGAAGGAGACAGAATGCAGGGTTTTATCAACCATTGCCCATACCTGAGAAGCCGTGGGATGCAATCAACATGGATTTCATATTGGGGTTGCCAAGAACACAAAGAAGGTTTGAATCAATATTTGTGGTGGCAGATAAATTTTCCAAGATTGAACACTTCATTCCATGTCAGAAGACCAGTGACGCAACTCACATTGCAAATCTATTTTTCAAAGAAGTCATTCGACTTCATGGCTTACCAAGGAGCATAGTTTCAGATCGAGACACTAAGTTTGTAGGACACTTTTGGAGGACCTTATGGAAGAAGCTAGAAACTAACTTATCATTTAGTTTGTATTATCATCCTCAAGCGGATGGACAGACAGAAGTGGTGAATAGAAGTCTGGGAGACTTGCTGAGAAGCCTGGTGACAGAACACCACAACCAGTGGGACAACATATTACCACAGGAAGAATTTTCTTATAACGACTCAGTTAACAGAAGAACGGGGCAGAGTCCATTTAAGATTGTCTATGGCATGAAACTAAGAGGAATTTCTGAGCTGAGAGATTTAGGGCAGACTGCGACTAGGAGCGCTAGTGCAGAAGATTTCGCAAAGGTGATGAAGGAACTTCACAGCCAGGTGAAGGAGCATTGCAGAGTTCGAGCCAGGCATACAAGCGGAGAGCAGATCAGCACAGAAGACAGCTTCAATTTGAAGTTGGTGATTTGATTCTGGAACATTTGAGAAAGGAAAGGTTCTTGAGAGGAACATATAATAAATTGAAGATGAAGAAAATCAGACCATGTAAGGTCTTGAAGAAATTTGGGGTGAATGCTTATGAGATTGAATTACCCGATGGGATCGAAATTTCTCTGATATTCAATATCTCAGATTTGTACCCATATAAAGCTGAGGAAACAGGGACGAAAAATAAATAGCCAGAGGTCCAGTGGACAAAACAGATGCCAGTTGCAGAAAATTTGTAGATGGAGCACATACTAGACAAAAGAGTGAGCAAGAAGACTAGGCGAAAGCAATACTTTGAATATTTGGTCAAGTGGAAGGGCCATCCAGTTGAAGATGCCATCTGGGAGAATGAAGGAGAGATCTAGAAGCGTGGACACACCATACACGAGCTCATGGACAGGAGTCCATGAAAATTTTCAAGCAAGGGAGTATGATGCAGGAGCATCTCAAGCAAGCCAGTGCGGAGATAAAAGACAACTGGAAAAGCACCCAACACAAATTTTGAAAATGAATTGAAACATTAATGAAGTCATCAAGTGAAGGTACACTTGTAAAATGTAAATGGACCTTGATCGATCTGCTCTCGTCCTTGGTAGGTAGAAGGAATTTATGATAGTTAATGCAAGTAGATAGAATTTAATGCGTAGACTAGACAGTTTAGAATGAAAGAGGGAAATGGGATATAGACACCCTCATTGTGTATTGTAAGAAAAAAAAAAGAAGAATGGGATTATGCCAATTGAGAGAATAGAGCATAGAAGAGAAGAAGCAGAGAGATTTGTAGCCAAATTCCATGTACAGAAGTTTTGGATTAATACAAAAAGGCTTTGATTCAGACTCATGGTGTTCAAATATTCTCTGTGTATGCATTTTTCAATGTTATGCTCATGAATGTTTTACTCTTTCTGTCATGCAATTTCTTTTATGCTATGTATGAATGATTTCTTGTTCAATGTTTGAAGTCTGAGAGAGAGAGAGAGAGAGTAAGGGAAATGAGTTTCAATTGTTTCTCTGTCTGAGTGAGACAAAATTCTTACAAGGAGTGCAGAGGAGTTTGTCCGCAAGGAGTGCATCGATAAAAGTCAGAGTTTACCTCTGAAAGCTCAAGAGAGATAACAATTGTTCTCATTTTCACAGGAGTGCAATTAGGCACCGGAGCCATGCAAGGTGTGCACAGGCCGAGTAGAGTTTCAGGTATTGTAACCTGAATGAAGTATTGAGAGATTGTTTCTGCAGGAAGTGCGCAAAGTCGAATTAATTTCAAACACTTGAGAGTGTTTGAAATTTACCGCAAGGAGTACACGCAGGAATCTTCTTCAAGACTCAAAGTTGGAGAAAACCTAGAAGGGATAGAGTCTCCACAGTCGTCGAAGGAAGCACGGGAAGTTTGTGCATTGAGGCAGTGAGAGGGCGTTGCAAGTTTGTGTCGTAGGTAGCTAAGTACCGTGGAAAAACCACTTTGGTCAAAAGTTGCAGAAGTCCTTGTGAAGGAAAGAGACAGACGGTTAGAATTCTCTGTGGAGAATTCGCGAAGTCTCGTGAGCTATCAGATCTCACGGAGGAGCACGGGAGTCACAGAGAGTGCTTTCGAGAGGTTCAAGCTTAGGAGAGGCAGAACCGTAGATTCAAGCCAACCAAGTCCATTATATTTACCCGTTGATTTCTATTTCGGGGTTTCGTGAGTTGAAGTCTTGAAGTCTTCGCATCAAGACTCGCGAAATCACAAAATGCAAAGTCCCGAGGGGCCGAAAGGATCGTGTGGGMCATAGAATTAGTAGGGTGGAAAGGTGGCACACTATCCACACGAAATTCAAATTCCGTTGACTAATTCAGGGTTTCGTGGGGTGAATTCCCGAAATCTTTGCATTAGGATTCGCGAAATCGCGAAGTCCGAAGTCCCGACGGAAGAAGGGTCGTTGAAAAKTCAACCTTGCAAGTGCATCGRAGTTTTGGTAAATCACGTTTCGGGAGTTGAGGGGACAAGTTGCTTGACATTGCAACCCCCGAAATCATGATAAGGAGAAATCCAAAATAGAGAGAGAAAAGGTCAAGTGTTGATTGTTTTCAGGTTTCAGAGATTGAGAGACAAGGCACTTGACCACAGGATTYGCAGAATCGCGAAGTCCAATCTCTTGAAGCACGAAGGGAKATTCCACAAGGTTTTGTTGTGGGTGAAGATTTCCTGAAAGGGAAATAGGAGAGCCATTGCCAGGATCTCTTCGGGCTAGTGGGAGACAAAAGATCCTGTGTACGTGGACTTCCGACCTGCGGGTAGGGAGCACTGCGTGTGATCACCCATGCTTGGAAACTATGTGGCAATAGGTCCACCGAGTCCATTCCTAGTTGAGCCTCAGATATAATTGTGTAAAATTTGCAAACAGTGGGGCCATGTACCACCCTGCTTCCCAATGTTGGATAAATATTAGAATATGCATCATACTATGTTTTGTAAATTTTTTAAGTTTGTGGGACATGATGTCAACAACTATCGGTCACTCCAAATGATGCAAGACCATACCCATGATCTCTTATGGGTACAATAATAACATAAGGGTGGTGATCGTTGTGATGTTGAGAGAGGTGGATATCAAGGAGGTCCATGAGGTGGATATGGAAATGGTCATGGATGTGGATATAGAGGAGGGGGAGGAAAACCCCCCACTTATTTATATTGTGGAGAGATAGGTAATGTTTCAAGGTTTTGTACCAAACCATGTGCTCTCTATGGGTATTGTTACATCACAGAGCACGTTACCAAATATTGTCCTGACTTTATAAAGAAGTGGGAAGAGAAGAAGGCACATTGCAACATGGTGCATGCAGAGCCGCACATAAATAAGAAGAAGGATGAGGAAGTTCATGTCTGGGTGACAACCCGAGGTGGAGCAAATACAGGAATGGATTTCGAGCATGGTGAAGGCTCAAGTCAAAGACTAGAGGGGAAGGTAAGGAAGGTGGCATAGCCCCCTCCTATGTTTGATGTTTCTCAGCAGAAGTAGTTTATGTGTGACGCGTAGAGGGCCATTGAAGAAGAAAGAGCGTGAGAGGAGCTGCAGCACACAACACAAAGGTTACTTGAAGAGGCTTGGATTTGTGAATAATTTCAACATGCGACACATAGGTTTCTGGAAGAGGCTTTCACCTGTGAAGGATTATAGCATGTGACACAGATTTCATTAGAGGAAGCTTGCATGCTTACAATGCACAACACAAAGGTCATTCGAGAAAGCTCACGTGCATGAAGATATAGAGCGCAACGTAGAGGACATTGGAAGAAGTGTGCATTCAATAGGATATATGTTGCACTGAACAAATAGTGATTGGGGAACAAGTGCATGAGCAGTTGAAGCATGTGGCATGTGAAGAATCATTGTGAAAGTTGAGTTGTGAAACAAAAACTGAATATCAATTAAGTAACTTCCTACAATGTTGTTTGAGATTGCTAAATGATCATGATGTTGTGAGAAAGTTGACACATAAGTTAGCAACCTGCATGGGGGAACAAGGGATGTAGAGAGATATATCAGTCCCCCTACCATAAATGGATTTGTGCCAGGTTAGTAAGAAGAAGTGCACAGGTAGAGAATTCAATATGTTAGTTGAACTTGGGAATTATGAAATGGATGGGGTCATGTTGGATCTGGGTTCTGACGTGAGCATCCTACCAAAGAAGTCATGGGAATTGATGGGGAAACCAATTTTGGCCTGGTCGTCCATCCATATGTAGTTGTAAAATCAATACAAAATATATCCCATAGGCCGATTGGAGAAAGTTGAAGTAAACATAGAAGGGGTGAAGATGAAGGATGAATTTTACGTGATAGAGATTATGGATGATTATGATCCCTACCCTGCCCTGCTTGGCATTGACTAGACCTTCAAAAATAATGTGGTGTTGAATTTGAAGAAGAGGTCGATGTCCTTTGAGACTAACACGTTGCACATGATCTAAACCTTACATACTAATGAAAGGGACATGTATAATGAGTCGGTGAATGAGGACACGCAGAGCTATGTTATTGAGAAAATCTATAAGATCACAGGGCACATGGAGGATTATGTAAATCCCATGGTGGATGGAGAACTGAGTTGGAGAAGTGTGAATTCCTATGACACGAATTCAGATGATGCCATGGAGAGGTGGAAATAAAATATGTATGAGGTCTCTACCCGGTGATGTGCAAGAATAACTAAAGTAGTGCATTGGATTGGATCTGAGCTATGTGATGCATCACGCTTTGATGTGATAGAGTCATTGGAATATTTCTTGGTACAAATGGAGAATACAAATTTTAAATATCGATGGATTCAAGCCAGGGATGCCATAGTTCGAGGGACACCTGCACACTGGTGGAAAACATGTTGTGCAACCATACATGACTGGGCACAAGTAGTTGAAATGATCAAATTCCAGTTCCATCCAATCTCGGATTTCGAGTTGGACAATCAGTATAAGGGTATTGAAGACCCTCAAGAGAAAATGAATTATTGTGAGAAATGATGGACTCCCAAGAATATTCCTTGAGCCCAATGGGTCCATCGGTCTGTTCATACCATGGATATGGTTCCTTGGAATTGGTACATTCAGGAGGAGCTATGGGGACAAATAATAGACTAGTTTTAGGTAAGTACACAATTTTGAATAAAAAAAATTTTTTACCGCAGATGATCCGACTCAGAGGGAGGCACTCGTCTGGATCAATAACTTTATATTTCATTGTCAACTCAGGTATGCTACCCCAAAGGTGGTATGCCCGTACCATTCAATAGTGGAAAATTTGACAGAGGTTGTCCACTATTGGAAAGTTAATGTGGATGACATTGATGATGATGATCCTCGACGTATACCGATCAAAGAATCTGAGGGTGAGCACACACTGAAGGGAAAGGTGGTGGATATGGTTTTGTCATACTACATTCATTTGATTAAGACAAAGAAACATAATATCGGTACTAAAGAAGCACCCAAAATGGCTATTATTGGTGATTATTAGGATAAGGATATTGTTACCCAAGTCATCAACCTAGTTAAGGAATACGAGGAATTCATTCCTTGCATCTTCCTAGAAATGAAGTTATCATAGGATCCATAGGGGATATGAAAATACAACTAAAGTTGTACGCCAAACCAATCAAGAGGAGAACTTATTGATTGAATCCCAAATACAAGGAAAATGTTTGCAAGGAATTGGATTGGATGTTGGATTCTAGAATCATTGTTCTTGTGGAGGAATCAAATTAGATTAGCCCCATGGTCTTGCAACCTAAGAAAATAGGTGATATTCAAATCTATGTAGATCTGAGAAGCCTCAATGCAACCTGTGTGCATGATCATTTCCCTTCCCATTTCACCAATGAGGTTTTAGAAAATGTTGGAGGAAGGGAAGCCTACTCTTTTACAGATGGATTTTTGGGGTACTATCAAGTTTAGATCATAGAGGAGGATCAAGCCAAAACCACCTTTGTGATGAAGTGGGGGTCATTTTCTTACATGGCGATTCCATTTTGTCTAAAGAATGTACCTGTCATTTTTTCCCGAATAGTGGTCACAACCTTCAAAGAGTTTATACACAAGTTTCTTGAAGTTTATTTGGATGACTGGACAATATTCAACTTGCTAAAAGAGCACATGCATTCCCTTCTCTTTATGTTGGATCACTGCCGCCAGCTCTAGATTTCTCTAAATTTGAAGAAGTACACCTTTTGGCACACTCCTAGGGCATGTAGTTTTCAAGGATGGATTGATAGTCGATCAAGCTAAGAATTTTTCCATACTAGATATGGTGGCCCCCACTTAAGTTCAAAAGTTGTGTGCAACATTGGGTCGTACATGATATTAACATTGATTCATTCAAAATTATGTGAAGATTGAAACCCCTCTAGAGAAGTTACCGTGAAAAGATACCAAGTACATCTGGACACGGGAATGTCAGGAATCTTTAGAAACTCTAAAAGAAACTAGTCATTGCGTTGATTCTAGTTTTTCCTGACTATCTAAGATCTTTCATTTGCATGTAGATGCATCGTCCATTGCCTTGGGAGTAGTTACTATGTAGTCGGGTGCAGGATATATTGATCATTCGTTGTACTTTTCTAGTCGCAAACTATATGATGCTGAGAATAATTATACCACAACCGAGTGCAAGGGCCTCTCCATGGCATATGCCTTGCATACGTTTTTCCACTATTTTTTGGGAACCCCCTTTAAATTCTTTAGTGGACACTCTGTATTCAAGTATTTGGTCAACAAGATAATGTTAAGGGGAAGAATATGCCATTGGTTTCTACTCTTCCACGAGTTCGAGTTTGAGGTTGTTTTCAAGCCAGGGAAGTACAATGGTGGACCAAATCATTTGTCATGTATTGAGTTTGGTGAATCTAGTCGATGTCTCAATGATGAACTCCTTGATGCGCAACTCTTCCACATTGAAGAAGTTCCTGATCAATTAGATGAGATCACTAAGTTTCTCACTCCAGGAAAGGCTCCAATGGAGTATACTCTGACCCAATGTCACCAACTAGTAACCTGTAGCTCTAACTATCAGTTAATTACTGGACAACTTTATAATCTAGGAGTAGATGGAATATTGCACAGGTGTGCCTTAGATCATGAAAGAGACCCCATTTTGTAGGAAGCTCATGAGGGTATTGCAGGGTGAAACAATGCAAGTAAGGATACTGCATGAAAATTTTTGTGCATAGGACTTTGGTGGCCATCACTCTTCATCGATGCCAAGGAGTATTGCAAACACTACAACATATGTCAATAGATCAGAAATCCTTGTTGCAGATATGAGCTCCCCTTGTTTTCGGTTACAACATTGGAACCGTTTGAGAAGTGGGAAATTGATTTTGAGGGTCCCATCAACCCTCCCGTGCGTCGGATGAGTGTGTGATATATTATTATTTCCATTGAATATCTGACACGATGGGTTGAATCTGTGTCAATTAAGAATTTCAAATCAAAAACAATGGTGCAATTCATTTTTGAGAATGTGATTACCGGATTCGGCTATCCAAATATGTTGATGAGCAACCAAGGCTTGAATTTTCTAAACAAGACCATTCGAGAACTCACTCAAGAGTTCATGATCCATCACCAGAAGAGCACTCCATATAATCATTAAGCCAGTGGTATGGTTGAATATTTCAATAAGATATTAGAACATGCATTATCTAAAAATTTTAATGTGCAATGTGAGGACTCGGATCGATGGATCCCATCAATATTATGGGCATATCGAACAACTTGAAAATGATTGACGAAGTGAACCCCGTTCAGATTGGTCTACGGTAAAGAGGTAGTCATGTCACTAGAATTCATTATTCCTAGCTTCTCTGTTTCTCTAGTGACTCAGATGACAGAAGAACAATCCCTTCAAAAAAGGTTAGATGAACTCATGTAACTAGAGGAGGATCGTATGATGGAAGGATTCAACCAGGTGGTCAAAAATTAATGCCAAAATGCATGGCATGATCACAACATCTTCCTGAAAATACTCCATCATGGATCTTTGGTCTTGTTATATGAAAATAAATATTTACAACACCCTGGCAAGCTATGTATGCATTGGTTGGGTCATTTTCGTCTGGTCTAGCCGTTGCCACCAAGCTAGCTATATTACAGGGACAACCACTCAAGGGAATTATTAATGGCAGCATGTTGAAGGTGTACTATGGCCCGCAAGGGTCACCCATTACTTAGCTCCCTTTCTCAGCTTTGAATTTCTATAGAGTAGGGTTAGCGTAGGATGTACAATAGGTAGAAGAGTATTTATTTGGAATAATTTTCCTTTTTGGAAGTGAAAATTACACTCTAGTCACACATGCATATTAGATAGATTGATAGATTTGCAAATTCCCAAGATTTCTATTTTAGGTTGAAGTTATGGCCTACATACATGGTACTGGATCTAGAAAGGGATTCACACAGGACCAGACTAAGATACATGGCTCTACATTACATTGAAGATACAAGCAATCAGGGTCGAATAGATCACACATAGTCCTAGCATGAAATTAGTTATGATGCCACACTTCAAAAGGAAAATCTCATGTACGGTGAATCTGAACCATTATATCCTCACCTGTTGAGACTCCATAGATGGTGTATGATAATACATTGGGGTCGGTCCTTTCTCTCAATTCATATTTCCCTTTTGACCACGCTCCACTCTATTTATATCCATTTTCTTCCATTCATTTTTCGGAGAAATTCTCCATGTCCCAGCCTCTCTTTCCACCACCCATTGTTTTCATTTTTGTCTTCCTTCTTCTTGTTTCTCCCTTTCCATTTTTCACTGATTTTATCATCTCCTTTTTTCAGCCCCCTTCCATGGCCCTGCTTTACAGATGTTTGATCCAGGTGGATATTGGTGGCCACCCACCTATTCCAACTGGCTCCTCATGTCCATTTTTTATTCAGAATGTCTTTCTGTACCACCTTATAATTGTGATTTCTACACTTCTAGGGATGTCTGAAGCCTAACACATTCTCCAGGTGGATACGAGTGGCCTCTCTCCTAATCCAACTGGCTTAGTTTGTATTTTTTTATGTCAACACATCTTGTTGTACTTCCAGGGCTGTTTTGGGGCCCTAAACATTGTTTTCTTGACTCTCTACACCTATATTGTAGCCAGAGTTAGATTCTAACAGTGAAATGTGTAGCTCTCTGAAAGATCTTTCCAACTAGCTACCACGCGCATAAAATGGAGGTCATATGAAAAATTTACAACCCTAGGAAGTTGAGGTACCAAATTACACCAACTTACTCATAGGGCCTACATGAATTTTGGCATTTCACCTTCTAGAGTTAGGTTTTTGGATGTCTAGGGTTTTGGCATTCATGAGTAATATGAAAAGGGCCTCTGAACCCTCATTGTAATCCATTATGCTTAGATGGATGCACGTCGAATCCACATCTCTTCTCAAAGATAGCTACCACCATTCGAGCAAGTTTCAGTTCTGCAGTTTTACAGTTTCAACCTATTTCATTATTTAATAGAAGATATTGTTCACTGGATATTTGTGTTATTCTTCCTATCTCTGTGTTTATTGTATTTAGTTTGTTAATCAGTTTGTTCTTCTCCTAAATCTAGATCAACATTTCAGGACATTTAATTCTCAATCCTTCCAAACATCCCAAGAACCCACAATCCATTTTTCATGAAGATTGGCATTTCATCATCAACTACTAGAAGGAAGTCCCACCCTTTTATTCACCAACAAGACACTCTCGAAGAAAAATAGTTCGAGCATGTGGCCCAATGAATTCCAAAGCCATTTTTTACCTTGAGGACTGCTCAACTCATTCCAAGACCTATGTTGGGTTGCAACTACAACCTAGACTAATGATTTTCTCTTACAGAACCCTGGTTGCAACCACAACTTGGGTTGATGCTTTGGTCTGTCCATAATGATGATTTTCTCTTACTCAAGTCTGTCGCATTAGTCACTCAATGAGGTAGTTGTCTCGAGGATGAGACAAGTAATAGTGGTGGGGGCATGTTGGCACCCAAAGTTTTGGGTAAATATCACGTCTGCACACAAACAAAGTTTTGCATGCCTATTTCAGTTTTGCATGCACTCAAGAAGTTGCATGAGGGGTATTAGGAGGCACATGTGTCAAATCAAGTTTTGTTAGTGTGTGTTAGTTTGAGTTATTCCAATGTACTTCAGCCCAATTTTTATGATGTGTGCCAACAATCAATAAAACACTACATGAATTCCAKAATCAAGAAAGTAATCTTCGAGAAATATTCCTGAATGATTACTATAGAAAAAATTAGGGATCATGGAGCAGTGGGAAGATGAGTTGGAAAGGTAGTTGAGATTTCCATGATTCCAAAAAGGCAACATGGAATGCATGCGGGTGATAGAAGYGTGTGGGACTAGAATTAAATAGAGTGAGTGGAGAAGAATTGAAAATGATCGAGTGCTAGAGTAGAGAAGGACATAAAAGGAAGCAACAACAATAGAAAAATGGTTGGTTAGCTCATCAGTCAGTTGGTTGTTGATGTTGTTGTTTGTTAATGTCTTGGAGCTYGATCTAAGGATATGGTTTTGTAATGTCTATGGTTTAAGTCTGAGTATGTCCTCTCTATAGATTCTGAAGAGATGCACATAGAGCAATGTAATTTAATAATGAGGAAATGCATAAAAGAGTTGAGCTTTGTTGTTGTCAATATATGAATTTCTTAATGTATGGTTGTGGTGATGGAGTGAAGATAATAAATATGCAATGATTTTGGTCTCATGATATGTTACTCATGTGTTGATTGAATGTGATTGTTTATGTTATACATTGTTAAATGTTAAAGTCATATACAATGGATTATATGGATATCACACCAGATGGATCTCTGTGTGTCTAGTCCTTCATCCTCGACACAAGACCACATGGTCTTTGTGATCCTCATGGAATCTCAAGTGCGACCTTTTTTAGTCTTTGGTTGAGGATTGATATGTTGATTCCTTGGGGTTTTTGTTGATCATCCCTAGACGAATATTTGGTCTTAACTCCCCAGCATTAAGAAATACACATGCAAGCATGAAACAACCCAATATCAATATTTAGTGAACATAGGTCAATCTAGGCTAGGGAGTTATTGATTAGTGGTTAATTACTAGATTTGGTGGGCTTTCGTATAATAGGGGATTAAAGGTTATTCAGTCAATCTGGTCAATATGGTCAACAATAGTTAAACCATGTTCAATAAGGCCAGTCATGGTCAACATGGTATATAGTTTTTAGGGTTCATAGCATATTATGAGCTGAGTGTATTAATAGAGGTCATAGTATGTTAAAGGGTGATATTATTATGTGTCATAGATGATACGAACTATAGTTATATGTTCAAGGTCATATTGATTAGGTGTCATAAGGGTTAGGAAGTATAGTATGTTTGGGATCATAGTGGTCAAAGATCATAAGGGTTGAGGGGTGTAGTATCATTATGGTTAGGATGTTATTATGTCAAAATAGATTGTGTTAAGGGGTTACATTAGTCAAAAGGTATAGTTTGTTTGGGGTCATATTTTTTAGTGTTAATAAATATCAAGATTAAGAGGTTAGGAGATAATCTTGTTTGTGAGGTTAGTGCATTCAGGGTCTGTTGGCCCTCGACCAAGTTTTGAGGAAACCTTGGTCAGGTTGGACCACTTTTGGACTTTGACATGCTGGTCAAAGATGGAGTGCCCAGGTGGAGCAAAGATCGTGGATATCACTTATTTTACGAGATATGTGGACCCAACAAGGGGATCCTTAGGGTTTTTGTAATGGGTTATGGGATGTCAAGCCAAGGGTTTACCCCTAATTAGGCCTTATTGTAAAAGTATAAATAAGTAAGAATGTAATGTAGAAAGAAGGTAAATAGCTTGGAAGGATAAGTGGAAGTAGTTCTAAGTTTCTTTGTGCAACAGAATGTGTATGTAAGGCTCTGTGCTCAATAGAGAAGTTGGCCTTTGTTCCTTGACCTAGTTTTGGGAAGGAGGATTTGGTGTGTAGTGCACAGATCTCATGTCTGGTGCGAAGCTTGGCTCTATGGCTTAGTGCATAGGAGTGGATGAATGTAAGAGATTGAAGAATAATAAAGAAGACGAAGCACTTGGTGGACATAGCCCCACACTAGGGTGAACCACATATATCTTGTGTATTTGGTTTTCTTTGTTCTTTGTTGGTTATGTTATGAATCTGCTCAGTGCTTTTCTTATTATGTATGTTAGATGGATCTGTTGATGCTTAGTGCTTAGTTGTTTTAAGAATGAATGAATGTTATATCTAACTCAGTGCTATGTGCTAAATGATTGAAGTATCTTTATTGATACTACGTCGATTGATCTTAGGGTTTGTTCTGTGATGTTAATAAAGCAAATGAATTCATGCATATCACCTTCTAATTGTTGCTAGAATACTCTACGAAGTGTTATTATCACAGATCTGTGTCCCAGCTTGGTTACAGACACTTGAGTCCTATAACCCCCCCTGCCTCTACCTTGGGTGAGACTTCACCTACTTCACAGGTGTTTTCGAAAGGGTCGGTAGTTAGGGTTTTGTTGGTGCATTGTTGAAGTGTTGAACCTTGGGCTTGCCCCTGTGCCAACAAATGGTTCTATTGCTGGGACCTAGAATTGTGATTGTTGGAAACTGAAGAGAAGCTCTGTGTGTAGATCTAATGCTAGAGTGCACAGTACTCTACTTGACTTGTGAATTTCTATGCTAAGAAAGAAACCCGATCTAAAAAAAAGAGGTAAGATCTTAAGAGAGGTAAATCTTTGTTCTTTGATAAGAGTAAGATAAGTGAAAATTTTGTTTCGAAAGCATGAATTTGGGTATGTTTAATAGATTATCTCCTAGTATGAAAGCTAGGGCACAATTGGAAGAAAGAGTTGACCTAAGTAAAGCTAATAGAAATGAAGAAAGATATGTTATTCATATGCATAGAAAGAATTTTTGGACTAATAAGTGCATGCAGGAACCTAGAAATAATTTTTGCAGATTGCAAGTCCCGCACTGTGATCCCAGTGCGCAATACATGAGAAGTTGGGGAACATACAAGAGGAAAGGAGGACTGACATTGTGTTATAACTGTAGAAGACCG
>JASDQU010310113.1:63662-104729 GCA_032191745.1 Picea mariana | reverse complement strand
AGGGCGGAAGCTGCTAAGAATGCAGTAGGAAGGATCAAATCCCTCGCCTCATAATGTAAACAACTAAGAGGTAGAAGCACGCAAACTTATGAACGCCTCGCAAAAGATCCAGAGCTAAGGAAACTGGAAGCACAATTACATGAGTCACAACAACAGGCCTTCTCTGTGCAGGCACAAATGAAGCTTCTCACCATAGTTGAAATAATGAAGAGGTCCCAGGAATAATGCACACTACAACAACTACCATCCAAGGAAGAGTAATGGAATTCAGGTAGAAACTACAACCTGTGCAGGATGAACCCTACAAGGTGTTTGAAGAAATTGAAGGACAAGGCTCGCAATTGGACCAAGTGGTTGTGACAACAAAACAGTGCCTGGAAGGGCCTGCTACAAAGCAAATGATCCAAGATCTCATCGAGGAGGAGTCTCAGGTGAAGCATCAAGTCGATGCAGCTCGAGTGAAGCTCGAGGCCTTCGAAGCATCATTGACCAGATCTGAGTGACTCGGGATGAGTCACAGGTGAGTGTTGGGGGGCAGTTGGCCCTCGACCAAGTTTTGAGGAAACCTTGGTCAGGTTTGGACCACTTTTGGACTTTGACAGGTTGGTCAAAGATGGAGCGCCCAGGYAGAGCAGAGATCGTGGATCTCAGTTATTTTGTGGGCTATGTGGACCCAGCAAGGGGTTCTTTAGGGTTTTTGTAATGAGTTATGGGATGTCGGCCCAGGGGTTTACCCCTGATTAGGACTTATTGTAAAATTATAAATAAGTAAGAATGTAATGTAGAAAGAAGGTCAATAGCTTAGAAGGCTAAGTGCAAGTAGTTCTGAGTTGCTTTGTGCAATAGAATGCATATGTAAGGCTCTATGCTCAATAGAGAAGTTGGCTCTATGCCTTGACCTAGTTTTGGGAAGGAGGATCCGGTGCATAGTGCACAGATCTCTTGTCTAGTGTGAAGCTTGGCTCTATGGCTTAGTTCACAGGAGCGGATGAAAGTAAGAGATTGAAGATCAATAAAGAAGACGAAGCAGTTGGTGGATGTAGCCCCACACTAGTGTGAACCACATATATCTTGTGTCTTTGGTTTTCTTTGTGCTTTGTTGGTTATGTTATGAATTTGCTCAGTGCTTTGCTTATGACGTATGTTAGATGGATCTGTTGATGCTTAGTGTTTAGTTGTGTTAAGAATGAATGAATGTTAGATCTAACTCAGTGCTATGTGATAAATGATTGAAGTATCTTTATTGTTACTGCATCGATTGATCTTAGGGTTTTTTCTGCGATGTTAATAAAGAAAATTAATCAATGCATATCACCTTCTAAGTGTTTCTAGAATAATCTGTGAAGTGTTATTATCACAGATCTGTGTCCCAGCTTGGTTACAGACACTTGATTCCTATAAAAACCCGTACTTCTACCTTGGGTGACACTTCGCCTACTTCGCAGGTGTTGTCAAAAGGGCTGGTAGTTAGGATTTTGTTGGTGCGTTGTTGAAGCATTAAACCCTGGATCTGCCCCTATGCCAATAGGGTCACAGTGTGGTAGGGGGTGATTGAATCAAGGGACATAGTATAATAAGGGGCTTAATGTGCTTATGGTCACATTGTTATGGGATCAATGTATTATAGGTCATAAAGTGTTAGAGATGATTACTTCAAGCATCATAAGGGTTGAGGGTAATGGTGTATTAGGGGGTTAGTGTGTCGAGGGACATAATGTGTTAGGGGGTGATTGTGTTATGGATCATAGGGGTTAAGGGTCATAGTATATTAGGGTGTTAATGGGTCATGGTGTTTGTGGATTAGGGGATAGGGTTTAGGGGTTAATGGGGTTAGTTAGTTACAAGGTTTAAAGGTCAAGATAATCAATATGATCAACCATGGTCAATATAATCATCAATATCTAACCATTATCATAGGTTAATAGTTAGTAGTGTCAATTGAATGATAATGAATCATGTTTATTTATAGTTAACATTAGTCAACATATGTCAATATGGATTAATGGGTTAGGAGATTAGTATAGGGGATTAAGGGTTAATGTATCAATGTGTTCAATATGATTAACAATGATAAAGATGGCCAAATATTGCCAATGCTTATTAAGGATTATATTGTATTTATGGGTTAGTATGTTGGGGATCATAATGTGATAGGGGTTGATCGCAATAGGGAACATAAGGGTTATGTGTGATAGAGTGTTAAGGGGTTATTGTGTTTGAGTCCATAATGTGTCAAGGAGTGATTGCATTAGGGGTCATAAAGATTAAGGATCATAATATATTAGGGTGTTGGTGAATCTGAGAGTTAGTGGGTAGCAGTGTTGGTGGGTTAAGGAGATAAAGGTCAGGTGTTAGGAGATATGATGTGTTTAGGGTCATAATGATTAGAGGTCTCATTATTTAAAGGGGATTGTGTATTTAAGGATTATAGTATATTAAGAAATGATTATGTCAAAGCTCATAAGGGTTAGGGGATATAATATGTTTAAGGTGATAATCGTTAAGTAAAAATCTCAATGTGTGTTAAAGGGCTAATGTGTTAGGGGTCATAATGTACATAGGGTTAATGTAGTTATGAATTATAGTGTTTTAGGAGGTTAGTGTATTAAAGGGAAAGTATGTAAATGACCATATTATATGTGGGGTCATAACTTATATACGCAAATGGTGATCAATAATGGTAAACATTCCTTGGATTTATACACAAAAATTTTCTTAAAAAATATAACCTTTCTTTCCCAACTTTAAAAAATTATATTGATAAATCTCTTATCATTAACAAAATATAATAATTATTATAAATGCTCTTTCCAATTTTAACTTAATAATAACAATATTAAACAAAAGAAAAATAAAAAATAATATCATTAATAATCATTTTCTTCTTTTTCATCGATTTTTTTAATTTCATTTTTTATTTTATGGCGTTTTCAATCCTAATATTAATATTCAGTATAAATGGTTGAAAATATCACATTGTTTTAACATTATCCACTAACACCAAGAACATCGTTAATCGTAAATTCTTGAGTGCAATTGTCGCTCGTTTCATTTCACCAATTGGTTTTTTTCATCAATACTTTAAAACAAAAAGGATCCTTCAACTTCAAAGGAAAAAAACATCACATCATATGCCACAAGTCTTTCCACTTTGATATATTATATAATATTTTTGAAATTCCAATTATTTTCTATGTGCGTTTATGTCATGATATAGGACTCACACATGTTCCATAAGCTTTATATTTAAATAACTAAATGTTGTGGTTTAAAATTAATTTGGTGTTAACTGTGTGGTTTTTATTAATTTGGTGCTCAATTTATGGTTTCTAATCCTAAATAATTTCTTTAGTTATGAATCACTTCCTTTTTATCACTAAGAATTGATTTATTTCTTTAGTTATGAATCACTTCCTTTTTATCACTAAGAATTGATTGAAATCATGTTCACGTGATTGTTCAAACATTTGCATATATTTGATAAACTTATAAACAATTACAAAAGTTATTTGATAAACTTATAGACAATTACAAAAGTTTAGAAACATGTATTGTGTCCACATTAGAACATGGTTCATGATCCTTAGAAATAAACATTACATCTTAGAATTTTAGATTTTGACATTAGGCCATGGTATAGGCCATTAGAATATTTTTTTTAATGTGATGTCACATGACTTTGCACATACACTAAGAGTCACAAAGGAAATGTTGTGGCCTAAATATTATCTATCTTTTGACCTTTACTCATGAATTACATCGTAAAAACCATTTATAGTGTGTCAAACATCAAAATACCACATCATCTTCTTTACATGTCAAAGATTCCCTATGTAGGGGCATGTGTTACACACCAAAATGCCACACTGAAGTGTCTCACCCTAAGTGTCGCAAGTGTCATGAAAGTGTCACATACACTGACACCATGAAAGAACATTTGTCACAATCCCTAGTTAATGTAGAGGAGAGATATATTATATGAAGGTCAAAATACTATGTGCACATTAATTAATTATTAATATTCATAAAAAGGAAATTAATTTAGTGTGAGAATCCACCTCACATTTGGTTTCCTATTTTCAAGGAGAGGTTGATAATATCATGAATGGTTGAGATAATTTCTCAAACCAAAATCCTAATTTGGTGGATCTTGAGAGATATTTCCTCCTTAAAATCCTTGAGATATGTTTTCTCCTTAAAATCCTTGAGAGATATTTTCTCCCTAAAAATCTTGGAGATCCATTTTTAGTGGATCTTATGAGTGATCTTCTCCATAGTGGTTAAGCCTCCAAATCCTATATAATGAGGGTTTTCCATGGAGAAGATGATGAAGCTTTTGGATATTAAACTTATGATCTTGGGAGCATTGTGCAAGGGTTGGACGAGGAGGACCTGGAGAGGTTGTAGGAACTTCATCTACAGATTGTAAGTGTCTTTTTAAAGTTCTCATCAATATGCTTGGCCTATTCCCTTCTTGTTTGTGTACCTTTACATATGCCTATCTACTATAGATGAATTTGTTTAATATAATATGGTAGAGTAGGAGTTTCCTTGTTTCTCTTTGCTATCCATTGTTTTGTAGGTATCGATTTGTGTGAAAGAGTTTGGATATCAAGCTCAAATTGAAGCAGTGAGGACAAACACCGGAAATAGGTAAGATCACCTTTTCTCCTTCTCTCTTTTTAGCTAGTTAAACAAATATCAAAGGGATGTTAGTGTCTATTTGTATCTTTCTGTCTTGGTATTAGGGGTCTAGAATCCAAAAGGATATTCACCTGTCTGCAAGAGAATTATTCCATAACAGAAATTGGTGACTCCATTAGGGAGGGACATTGACTTGTCTTTCCTTGGATTGTATGAACCTTTTTCTTGTTTGATCTTGTTTGATTGATTGTTTATGAGCCTTCTCTCTTCCCTTTTCTTCATCAAGAAGTAGTCATAGTTATCAAGCCAATCTCTATTGATTTTTTCATTTTTTAAGCTCATTTTCAAGCATCTACAAGACTAGTGCTCCCCAAGAGTGGCTATTAGAGCACTAGTTAGCTGATCAACACTCCCCTTTGGTATCTTAGGGAGCATTATAGTGCTCTGTATCTTTTTTTGGGGGAGTGATGCTCTCTGGTTTTGGGCAGATCTAGGGGATTTTTCCCTATTTTTCTCAGCCCTTTGTTGGGGGTCTATTGACCAGAGTCTCTACTTTTTCTTGTGACTTTGTTTGGGTTGAGGATTTGGTTCTTATCACTTATTTCATTGTCTTTTTTGAGCTTGCATCCTTTTCCTAATTACGAGATTGATTCGCCTTGTTTTTTCTTGGTTTGTTTTGAGTCTTGCGAAGTTTCTAGTTATCTAACTAATTGAAAAGCTCTATAAAGGTTTTTTGGTATTAAGTTGTTTTTTAAATATGTCCTCTTTGAATGATTTGAGACTTTATGCTTACCAAAACCCAGCTTGGATTTCTCTTTCTTAATGCTTGTTTTTTCAATACATTTGAATGATTTCTCTTTTGTATCATTGAGTTCTTGATTGAACGGGTTATTCCCTACTTGTTTTCTTTCAGTTCTCATCACTTTGAGTGCACTTTGTTTGATTTTTTTTTGCCTCATAGTTCTTTGTATCAAACTTAGATCTCCTTCATCTGAAATTTAAGAAGAAAATTTTTTGCATATCTCCTTGAATATTTAATCAAACAAAGAAATGTTGCATTAATTAGGAAGTTTTCTTTGGTTTATGTTTGGAAAAAGAGCTAGTTTTGTATGTGTATTTCAGTTTTCAGAAACATTTGTTTGGATGTTTGGCATTGTATTGATCCAATAAATTGAAAGTTTCATTGTTTTGAGTGCTTGCTTGTGTTAAGAAGAATATAACTCTTCTCCTTCTTATACATAAAATTCATCGAAAGAAAGAGTTGCATATCATTCTTTTTGGAGTCGAATCTATTACACGTCATTAGTTTCATCTCCATGAACCCTTTGAGTTAAAAGACACTAAAATCAACCATGCACTAAAAAAATCAACTCAAATATTTTTTGTTTTTATCACACCAATAGTAGCCTAGGATTAGGGTCTTTGGACTAGGTGATGTGAGTAAATTTTCCAAGACTACTAAAGAGACTATAGAACACTAAATAGCATATAAATCCAAATTTCCTAGAAGCATAGTCGGGAACCCCCTCTCACAGAGGGGATAAACACAAGGTCAAGTGCGGGAAAGAAACAAAGATTACACCTCCAAATCTTAACCAATCATAACAAAAAGATTGTATATTGGGGGTTGTTCTTGAGAAACCAATCATTTCATTTGGTCTCGGTGCTTTGTGAACTCTGAATACATTCAAGGTCCTTTGGATTCCTACCGGTCCACTTGTCTTCATCTCTCTTGAAGAGCTTCGTACTTTGATATCCTAAACATACATTCGGTCTCGACTGTCGAATGTACCCCCAGAGGTTGACTACGAGTTTGTAACCTTAGTGGCCTTTCCTAGATACCTAAAGAGCTGACTGTGGGAGGATTCCCACNGTATATTGGGGGTTGTTCTTGAGAAACCAATCATTTCATTTGGTCTCGGTGCTTTGTGAACTCTGAATACATTCAAGGTCCTTTGGATTCCTACCGGTCCACTTGTCTTCAGCTCTCTTGAAGAGCTTCGTACTTTGATATCCTAAACATACATTCGGTCTCGACTGTCGAATGTACCCCCGGAGGTTGACTACGAGTTTGTAACCTTAGTGGCCTTTCCTAGATACCTAAAGAGCTGACTGTGGGAGGATTCCCACGGTACTTGGGGCGGACATCGTATCACATTCTTAGTACCCTTGAATGGTGATCCCTCGAAAGCGAGGGTTGCTTTCACCGATAAGGGTTGTTATGTGGAGGTTGGGGTAACTGCTTCTCACTTC
Organism: Picea mariana; assembly: GCA_032191745.1. Lineage (NCBI taxonomy): Eukaryota > Viridiplantae > Streptophyta > Pinopsida > Pinales > Pinaceae > Picea > Picea mariana. Next base: position 97,832 of record JASDQU010310113.1, on the reverse strand, counting down.
TTCATTGGTGGCTCGATATCCCGTCTTCGGAAGATACTTAAATCAGTTGTTTCTTGGTTGATTTCTTTTAGTTTTCATAGGAGTGTGTTTCTTTGTTTTGCATAGTTGGCCATAGGATCAGAGGTATGGAACCTAACACTCAGGAACCACAACATAATCTTTCTTACGAAGCGATGAGCATAGATCACACTTTTGAAACTAGGAGTGTCTCTTTTGGAAGTGGTCATCACGTTGAAGAAATGGTCCCAACCTTCATAGAAAGCTTGGACAATCCTCTATTCGACAATCCTCTTCCAACCACATCTTTGATCATATTCATGAGTGGAGACGACGAAGACAGTTGATTAAAGCTCCAATTTCGGACCTACTCCTCGCATATTAGTTTACAAATTCGCTCTTGCCTCCCATCTCCCGCAATGTTGCTATGAGAAATGTATTTAATGAGGAGTAGGCTATCATCTGTGCACTATATTTGGACTTGTTTTAATCCCAGTCTGACACAATTTACGATTTGATCCCTAATGCTCCTCGTACATTGAATGATCTGTCAAGACCTGCTCTGGAATGTAATTCTATCACAAACAGCACAACTACTTCTTCTCTTACTCAAACATCCAAGGTGAATATGGTCCAATCCACTTCATCTCTCCAACAAGGAGCTAAGAATAAAAACAAGGGAAAATCCAAGAAACCTTCTAACGAGAAGGATAATCCTAAGTCTATTGATACTCAACTGACAAGGAAACCTAAATCTCCTTATATGATTTGTGGGGAATACCACTACACGAAAGACTTCCCTCACCATGAGGATGTCGCTAAATATCTGAAGGGTACCTCCCAACTAGTTTAGAAACAACACTTTGTTGCACAAAAATTTTTCCCTCCACAAGGAGGTGACCCAGTTCATTCCCATCATGGGGATGCTTCCACGAGAGCCTCTGAGGTTTACATGTTTAAGATAGTTAATGTCACAACTCATGTAAATACCGATGACACCCTTCCATGTGATAAAACTAAAGGGAAGGTTATCGACCAGCCTTCTAACTCTATTCCTCCTCCATATTCCAATCTTCTTCATATCGAGAAGACGATTTCTGACGCAGCATTGCACCCACCCAAAAGCGTAATTTGAAAAGCGACATTTATTCCAAATGCATTCACTGCCCAAAACTACAACATCGTTGAATATTTGGCACAAGCACCTTGTGCTATGTCTACCCTCGAAGTTCTACAACATTTTCCCAGTCAACATAGAACCCTATTGTCATCCATTGGAGCCATGGATCCTGAGGAGTTGAACCTAATTATGTTTAACCTAGATTATTTTAAGGAGATAGTCTCCCACCACTTAGTATTCCAAATTCAATTTTTGGTTGGTGGAAAGAACATCCATATTACTGTTTTGGATGAGGGAGCCTTGACTTGTGTCATGTATTTGCCTTGTTGGAAATCCATTGGTTCTCCTACACTTATTTTTCCCCCAAACACCCTGAAAGAATTTGATGGGCATGGTTTCCAACCTCATAGACTCTTGAAATCTTTCATTGTGACTTTGAAGGGTGAGACTATTTCGGTTTATATCTAAGTAGTTGACACACCCCTAGATTATAATTTCTTACTTGGTCGTAGTTGGTTCTATGCAATGATTGTCATCGCATATTCAGTGTTTCGTATCTCACGATTTCCCCATCAAGGAAAGATTATCATTGTTGACCAACTTGAGTATACAACTCTAGATCTCAACATTGTCGCAACAAATAATGTCCCTTTTCTAGGACAAAACAATTTTGAGAGTGTAGGTGTAGGTATTCTCAAGGATTCCTCGCTCATGGGGGTTTTCCCTTTCCTACTCCTCCCACCACACAATTTTCCACATTAAACATGATTTCGGCTCAGGTACAACAATCCTTCGATTCATCTCTTTCATTTGTAGTAGCCGGTCTTAATGAGAATAGTTCATTCTCTTTGTCAAGCTTGTTAAAAAACAAAATAGACCCCCCTCCTTTAGAATTGATTTTCCCTCTGGATCGAGTAGTTGAAACTTCTTTTCCTCCGCCTAGCGAAAATGTTTCCATTAGTAACCAAAAACCTAAATGAGGAAATAAGAAGGGTCGTCGGAGGAAACGAAGCTTGGGGGGCAGGTCTCTAGCCTCCGGACATCATCCTGGAGCAAAAACTCTCACTTCGTCCAAAGAAGTTGGGGGCAAATTACCTCTAGAGAGACTCGTTGCTAGGAGTGATCCTCGTTTGAAGGTCATTCCCATCATAACGTAGTAGTCGTTTTCTATAATGAGTTGTCTTTGTTCTTTCTCATGCTCGTAAATACATGAGAATAAGTCATCGAGATTAGTATTTGTTCTTTCTCGTTCTCATCAATACGTGAGAATGTGACCAAGTATAATTTTATCACTTTTTTAGACTCGTAAAGGTTATACGAAAAAGGAAACCCCTAGAGTCTCATTTAATATTTTTTCGGACTCTCTGAACATGAAAATATTTCCGAGTGATCTTGCTTTCTTTAAAACTCATTAAAAGGTTTGAAAGGGCATCTTTCGTGTGATATTTTATCTCTTTTTTGGCCTTGTGAGAGTAATTATAAAAAATGAACACTCTAATCAAGCATGATTAGAAGAGTTCTTCATCATATCGTTTTATACTTTTTCGGAACTCGGAGACTAAACATCACGAAAAAGGACAACCCCAGAGTCACCTTTAAGTTATTTTCAGACTCTCTAAACATGAAAAACCACCAAGTTTTCCTTCTTTGGACTCACTAAACTACACATTGAAGGATCGATATGGGAACAGACCCTTACTTCTTCCAGTTCATTAAAAAAAGGAAGATGAACTTACCGAAGGTGAGTTATATCGAGCATGTGTTACCCTCCTTGAGCTTGTTAAATGAAAAAGAGGTACTCATCTATCTGGGTGGGGGAAAAATTGAAAGAAGTGGGTCAATTTTTTGAGAATTCTTTTTAGAAGCATTTTCCACCCTTGAACATAGCACTTGTTTGTGTCTTGTCTTACAGTTGGGTAATCTACTTGTCTCTGAGTCATACCAATTCCATGTGTCACCATACTTTTTTTTCCAGTTAAAGAATGCTCTTATTTCCATCACATTACATTCTTGGTTCTCGTCAAGTCAATGCTTCCAATTCAGTTGTCGTGCTTCATCATGTTCAAGGGAAGTTTCACTTCAAACCATCCATTTGCAGTATTTCCACTTTCCATTTCCTGTTTCAGTGCATATTCATTTGATTCACCATCTTAAATAACTTTCTTGTATCAGTTTCATGTTGATGATGGGGGATACATCAAGGCCCTCCTTTGATGAGTCTTTTCCTATCGACTTCAACACATCATCCAAGAATTAGACTTAGATACCAGTTAGTACCTTGGGACCTGCATGCCTCAATAGAAGGCCTCCTCGCTTCTGACAATGAGTTTACATCATTGACCTCTAATAGGATGATTTCACTAATGTTCGACCTCATCTCATTTATTCACATCCATTGGAATGTACTAGGGTACCTTGGGAGTCATTGACATCATTGGTGATTTCCCTCGCACTTGTTAATGGTTTACCTCAATGATCGGTAATCCAGATTTTTCTACCATGTTCGACATCAAGTCATCTATTCACATGGTTAGATTCATACCACATTAGGATTGGGACGAAGTCCCTGGGTTGAGCGTTCACTTTGTTATTTTTTTTTCCCAGGCTGTGAAGGAGATCATTTGAGCATGTTGATATATATACTGTCACATAGATCCAAATTTTATTGGTTTGTGGCTATGTTTTATCATCTCATAGTTCCACTGTGTATTTTTCATGGCTACAATCAGTTCATGTCATGGAGTTATGGATCCACATTGTATCGTTGGTGGCCATATCCTTAATCAATATTTTTCATGGATCTGCAGTGTATTGGTCGGCGGTCATGTTTTGAGTCATCTCGTATTTCGAGCATAGGTATGCCTAAATCAGAAATGGAACATATATTAATATTGTTTGATAGTCATTTGCATCTTCTTCCAGGTTCTCCAACTCCACTCCCTTGCATTGAAGAATTGTAAAGTGTTTCAACCATCAGTTTCTCTTCTAACCTCACACTTTAGGGGGAAATCTGTTACAGACAAAATTGCCACACTTAAGTACCTCACCCTAAGTCTCGCAAGTGTCATGAAAGTGTCACATACACTAACACCATGAAAGAACATTTTTCACAATCCCTAGTCAATGTAGAGGAGAAATATATTATATGAAGGTCAAAATACTATGTTCACATGAATTAATTATTAATATTCATAAAAAGGAAAATAATTTAGTCTGAGAATCCACCTCACATTTGGTTTCCTATTTTCAAGGAGAGGTTGATAATATCATGGATGGTTGAGATAATTTCTCAAACCAAAATCCTAATTTGATGGATCTTGAGAGATATTTCCTCCTTAAAATCCTTGAGAGATATTTTCTCCCTAAAATCCTTGAGAGAAATTATCTCCCTAAAAATCTTGGAGATCCCTTTTTAGTGGATCTTATGAGTGATATTCTCCATAGTGGTTAAGCCTCCAAATCCTATATAATGAGGTATTTCCATGGAGAAGAGGATAAATCTTTTGGATAGAAAACTGATGATCTTGGGAGCATCGTGAAAGGGATGGACGAGGAGGACTTCGAGAGGTTGTTGCAACTTCATCTATAGATTGTAAGTGTCTTTTTAAAGTTCTCATCAATATACTTGGCCTATTCCCTTATAGTTTGTGTATCTTTACATATGCTTGTCTACTATAGATGAATTTGTTTAATCTAATATGGTAGAGTATGATTTTCCTTGTTTCTCTTTGTTGTCCATTGTTTTGTAGGTATCAAGCTATGCGAAAGATTTTTGATATCAAGCTTGAATTGGAGCAGTGAGAACAACCATCATTAATAGGTACGATCACCTTTTCTCCTTCTCTCTTTTTGGCTAGTTAAACAATTCTCAAAGGGATGTTAGTGTCTATTTGTATCTTTATTTATTGGTATTAGGGGTCTAGAATCCAAGGGGATATTCACTTTTCCATAGGGTAATTATTCCATAACAGCATGCATGGTGGACAAGGCCCTATCAATGGCCTATGAGTCATGTTATCATGCAATCTATACTTTCCCAAAGCCTAAAGGCAAGTAGGCTTAGATTTGATGTAACAAGGAGGTAGTCCCATCACTGTCACCCCAATAGGGTACCTATTTCTCTTTAGGAGGAGGAAAAACTCACTCCAAGGAGACGTCCCAGGACCTAGTTGGTTTTTGAAAGGAAGAAAAACACAGTGAAAACCCACCCCTCTCTCTAGGTCACTCAATGGAAGAAGTCACTTGGGTAAAGTTTAAAGGCGCAGAGGAAAGTGAAAGTGCATTTGTACATGCCCTTTACCAATGAAACATCAAACGTTAGTGGTAAAAATGATATCAATGGTTATAATCAATGACTTCTTAGACAAATTATGTGTTGTTAGAACAAGTTATATACAATAAATATGAGATTATAGTAGCAGCAATGTATCTTGGAAATTGCAAGTTATGATGACAAGAAAAGATATAAAAGGTCTTGCAAACTTGATAATACTTTGTCAGTCGCGATTTTCAAGATTAATACAAGTCAATAAATGACTTAAATGGTTGTCCAAAAATTTATAACAACATTAATTAATGATGTTGACAACAATAGAAACCACCTCAGAAAAGTACTATAATAAAGCAATAATACAACTACTTCAATATCCAATGATTATAGTTTTCTTAGGACAAATGCTCAGTGGTTTTATGGATGATTTTTAGGGTTGTTAGGGGCTTCATAGTGGCTGCAAAAACATCTATGAAAACAATAACAATTTCATAATTTTTACTTTAGAAAGGTAGCAAGGGGAAATACTAGACCCTAGGGTGATGACGCTTACGTTAGTACAAGTTTCTGGGTAGGCTAGCTTAGTTAGTATGCTTGTTGGTGCTGCAAAATGATTGTTGTAGCAGCAACAAGCTAAGTTAGTGAAATTGTCAAGTTGAAAAGAGAGTTTGAAAGCTTTAAGGTTGCTTGTTAAAGGGAAGAATACAAGGACTAGTTCCTTTCGAGGGTAATGGAGTCAAAGATGGTGGCTTCTTCTAAGGCTGTTAATCAATGATGATACACAAAAGTCTAAGAGGGAAAATTTCTAGGAGGAGTAGAAACTTAAGTCCTCCTAGATTTTGACCTCAAGAAACAAAGTGCTAGGGTGTAGGAACTTCTAGGCCCTAGTGCCTTGCTCTCCTTAGCCTTTTTATGGATTAAAAAAAACTTATGCAATAGTAACCAAATGCAAACCTCTAGAGTGCTAGCAATTTAGGGATTTAGGGTTTCACTATTTACTAGATCAATTTAGTGAAAGCTTGGCAAATAAAAAGTAAGAAAGTAGCAACTTAAGTTTCTTACTTCAAGCATTAAATACACCATGCAATTTCATAATCTTGTATGAGAAAATAAAACCTTTCAATAGATGAAAAAATGAAAAATCTACTTACTTGCACCAAGAATAATCATGAATATACTATGCAAGATCACCATAAAACTTCAAAAATTGATCCAAGTTGCAAAGATTATCCTTAAAAAAGAGTGGTTCCTCCTTATTTCAGCCAATAACCCAAGAGGGGCGCAAATTTCAGTCCTATTCTTGTCTTATGACAAGTTATGATGAAAATGAATGTCACTTTCTGTCTATTTATACAAAATTTACCCTAAAATTAGTTTTAGTTCGGAATTGTAGGGCTGACCTAATCAATTTTCCCTAATTTACAAAATTAAACAAATTACATGAATAAACCTTAGTAGGGTGGTGTCATGCCCTTTCTAGGGTGACATTGAGCTCCAATGGGGGACGTGTAGCCCTGAAAGGTGGAACGTTGGACCCTCCAAGGCCTAATCACTCTATCAACTGCCAAACATTGTGTCCAACACCCTTATTTTACCATAACATCACCTCCATGAAACCCTATCCCCAAAATGATGACATCATGTGATAGGTGGGTGGTCTCTAGGCCTTCCAAGGCCATCATCCAAGTGAAGAGAGGTGGCACTCGTCCATCTAGGCCTGCTAGAGTGCCTCCAAAGGAAACATCCTTCCTTCATCTAGTGCAAACCTTCAATCTCTTCCTACCCCTAGCTGGGGTTTCAACATCCATATGTGGGCTTTGAGCCCCCATGAAGGTTCAATCTAATCATTCCCTCATGTGTACTTATCCACTAGGAAAGGTCATGTGGAAACAATAAGTACGCCCTCCAGGGGTTCATAAGTCACAAGGATCATAACATTTAAATGACATCTAATAATTAAATTACCCGAACATGTACATAAAACCCCCCTTAACCCCAAACAAATGCTCAAAGACATTATGCAATTTGACAAGTTATGTTTGGAGAGGGTCTCAGGGCGTCCTATTGGGCTAACCTCTCTTAAGTTCGGGGTGTTTCCCTAGTGGAGTCTAGTCCAACTCATGTAGGTGTATAAGGTGGCATGGGGTAAATATTTGGGCATGGGGTGCATGTGATAACAGGGAAATGTAGATTCTTACCTGTGGGTGCCTTTGTGGAGGGTGAGCTACACATTGTCATGAATGCAATTGTTTCCTAGCCAATTCATTTCCTTTTACTCTTATATTTATTTATTTTTATCTTTTTCTCTTGTGCATTAAGGAAATAGTTGAGGGCCACTATCCTGGCTTGATGACCAAAGGTGACAGTGTTATACATAAACATTTCACGGAAATGAGAAGGTTGTCTCGTGATGAGACCCCCTTTCTCTTGGCTATGCCACCAAGAGACACTACCCTAGTTTGGTGACTAGATAGGTGGTATTTTCATACCGCTACATGTCCATGGTCATAATAGGTCRGCTAGTTATGAGACCTCCTATCCATCAATTAGTACCTTGAGTGTTTATATTATCTTGTGGGTCCCCTTTTCTTACTGAGAATATTTTCACTTCTTTCTCAGGGATCCCTGGGCAAAGAATCTYGAAGGTTTGAAAATTAGCTTTTAACTCTTCCAACTATTTTTACCCTCCGTGCCTTTAGCCCCTTCTTCCCAYGAGGTAAGGTAGAACCCTTCCTAGTGTAGCCAATCCCAATGCCCAAACAAGGATAGGGGATATGGAAGGAATGAAAATAGAAAGTGATAAGTATGGAGGAAACAAAAGATGGATTTTCACAGATCCACCTAGTAGAAACCCATCCTAAAGGGAAATCGACTTCATAAGGCACGGTGTCACCGTTCCAAGTTCGAACAAGGAAAAGAGCATAATTTCCAAGCAAACGTCATGAAATAAAGAAGTATTTGATACAACATGTTCAAGTGCTTCAAAAATCACAGTGATACATACCATGATACCCCGAATCATTACCTCATGGAGCAAGACTTAATGTTAAATCATGACTAAGCAGGTGTGATGGATACTACTACTGGTGATACGGGGACTGCACTGAATAAAAGAGGGGCCATGCTCAAGTCGTCTGGATCTCGGTACTTCATGTCTAGGAACTTTGGGCCTCGACACGTGATCTCCTTAGTTATCCCTAGGCTACGGGATAATGTCTGGCTCCAACTCGAGGACATGTGCTCACCATAGAGTGCATGAGAACCTCAGCACCTCTGGTATGACATGTGTCTGCTAAATATCAACAAAATATATTAGTAATCCCTAGGATGGTGATATCTCCCTTCATCTATATATGATAAAATAAACAAATAAAAGCATCTCTAGTCTAACATATGATTATGAGCATACATATATACATAATGCAACAAGATAATATGAAAATTACAACTACAACTATGATAACATGACATGTAATGGTATCTACAATGGATGCAAAATGCCTACCTATTCTAACTTACATGTACTTAACTGTGAATATCCCGGTGGGAAGTAATGCTTCATGTGGATAGCATTCACAAGTAGTTTCAAAGACTCTCCCTCAAGCATTGTTAAATTAAAAGAGTTTGTTCCTACTTTACTCACAATATTGTAAGGACTTGTCCATAATCCATCTAACTTGTGCATACAAGGTTTCTCTTTCCTTTTGTCCCATAATAACACTAGATCCACTTCTTTTAAATCCATCTCATTTTCTTTGTGATCAAAAGTTTTATTAACCTTCTCTTGACTTCTTTCCATCTGGTTCAAATAAATCCTCTTGGATTCATCTAATTCCACCAACTGGTCAATTCATCCTTGGAGTGCTTCTTCTTCTGTGGTGTATTGTTGAGTGAAGCGGAGGATGGGAATTTGGAGATTCACATGAATTTTAGCCTCCAACCCATATACTATTTCAAATGAGTTTTTTCATGTTGAAGTCCTTTTTGTTATATGATTTGCGCACAAGGCATGTTTCATATTTCTATCATGGGACTTCTTGTTCTCTCCCACAAACTTTTTGATGATATTCATGAGATTCTTGTTGCTTGACTATGCCAAAGCATTACCCTAGGGATAGTAGTTTGACGAATGGGATAGAATGATGCCATATTTGAAAAACAATTCTCTAAATCAAGGGAGATAAAGGCTTTGGAATCATTAGTGGTGATTTTGGCAGGTGCGCCAAATCTTGTTATGATTCTTTCTTCCAAGAAGTTCATGACCACATATTCAGTAGCCTTCTTCATAGGAACAAATTCTACCCATATATTGAAATAATATGTGTCAGTCAAAATCCATCAGAAACCATTACTTGAATTATCCTTAAATTCACCAATAAAATCTAAACCCTATCGTTGAAAAGGGGTTTCTACAATCACAGGACTTAGAGATTATGCTAGGAGTTTTTGTTTTCTTTCAAAGTATTGACAAGGTTGGCATGAGAGAAAATATTTATGAGTATTAGTGAATGGTTTCATCCATTAATATATAGCTCTCAAAATCTTGTGAGCAATAGTACGGGAAGGAAAGTTCCCCCCACAATACCTTGAGTGTGGCTCCTTCAACAAATTGTTAGCCTTGTCTTTTTTCACACATCTAAAGAGAACTCCATCTAGGTTTTTCCAACCTATACCATCTTCATTTAATAGTACTTCATAGCTTTGAGCCTTAGAGCCCTTATTTTATAGTCTATCCAGTGGTATGGGCAAGACAAGTTCTTAAGGTAGTATATTATGTCAGAATACCATTCATCATGTTCTAGTTCACTTACCACCATATTCACTTGCTCGTTTTATTCCATTTGTATGGATTATTAATTTCTTTCAGTCAATGTCTGAGATATCCCTTATCCCTTTATGATCTTTGTGGGTTTTATCTCTAAGCCATATTCTTGGATTTTGGAAACCCACTTACCCCTAGTTCCCATGTAATCCTGTTGTGACAAAACATCTTTTACTATCGGGTATGGGACATAGGCCTTAATATTGTTATAACCAACATAACCTCTAAAGTTCTTGAGGGATTTAACCAGGGCGTAAGCCTGTTTTTTAGTAATTGAATAATTCAATTCTCAATCCCTAAGGACTTTGCACATGAATGCAATAGGGTCCTCATGATCATCAACATATTTTTGCAACAAGACACCTGCAATGGTATCTTGAGAAGCAAAGGAGAATATCATGAAATCACATGAAAAATCAAGGCTAGCCAAAACCAAGGCTTGGGAAAGGGTGTTCTTTGTGTCTTCAAAGGATTGTAGACTCTTTTCATCCCATCTGAATGCAACATCTTTCTTAAGCAAGGAACTGATGGGTTTTACTCTCTCAACAAAATTTGGAACAAATCTTCGAATAAAGTTTATTTTTCCAAAGAATGATTGAAGGCATTTTTACTAGCAGGGGGGGCATGCATTCTTGATAGATTGGATTCTCTATGGATCAACAGAAATTCCCCCTTTTAATATTATGTTCCCTAATAACTTTCCTTCGTCTATCCCAAAAATGGACTTTTTAGGGTTAAGAAAAATACCATATTTCCTACACCTTTCAAAGACAATTCTAAGGTGTGAGATATGATATTTCCTCTCTTTTGAGACAATTGTGAGATTATCTTGGTAAATTTCTATAATATTTTGGATTAGGTCCTCAAAATCAAAGTACATTTCTCTTTGAAAAGTTGAGTCTGCATTCATAAGTCCAAATGACATTCTTAAGTACATGAATGTTCCCCATGGTGTAGTAAATGTCGTTTTGAGTTGATCCTCCCTTTTGAGTAACACTTGATTGTATCTAGAAAATCCATCTAGCATAGACATCATTCCTACCCCGATGACCCTTTGTTGTAAATGTTCCATATTTGGGAGGGGGTAATTGTCCTTCAGAGATAGTTGGTTAAGGTTCTGAAAATCAATGCATAGGCGGATGTCACCACTCTTATTTCAGACAACTACCAAATTAGAAATCCATGATGAATACCTAATGGGGACTATGATACCAACATCTACAATATTTTGGATCTCCCTTTGTATCTGATTTTCCAACTTAGGGTTAATGTGCCTTAGTTTTTTTTGGAAAGGTTTAGCTCCTTTTGTTAAGGGAATGGCATGTTGGATGACATCACTCATGTAGCCTTCAATTCATCATAATTCCAAGAAAATGTATCTTTAAATTCTCTAATGAGGTCAAGCATTTCATTTCTCTCCTTCTCAGTGCTTCCCTCCCCTATATTTACCATTCTTGGGTCCATCTCGGTCCCAATATTGAATTCCATCACCTTATTTGTTTGTCGTTTGGGGTATTTCCTTTGTAAATATCATGTCTATCAAAGAGTTGTTCTAAAGGAATGCATCCTTTTGGTAGAGTATTATTTTGTAGATTCACTACCTCAAGATCCATGGAATCAACCAAGAAATTTACTTGTGAATTGGTGATGATATTATTGTCATCCTCAAAAACATGTCAATGCTATAAGTTGTCGGGGATTTATGGTCTAAACAAAAACTCCATTTTGAAAAAAATTTGGAGGGGGAATTCGCAAGGTTGCAAGGTGGATGCTGAAACAACTAGGGCATCTGCTACATAATATCCTTCTCTAGAGACTGCTTCAATTGATACTACTTCAAAACATTTTTCAATGCACCTTGCAAAGTCTTGGTACCTTTTGAGCCTCTCATTCTTTGTGGAAAATTTTAGTAGTACTTGTGAAACTATTAGGTTTAAATCACCAATGACCCTTAAGTGACCTATTCTCTTATCAATGTCCAAATTAAGAACTATGATTAAATCCTTGTACTCGACAACATTGTTTGAGCAATGATATTCAAGTCTATAGGAGTAGTAGAAGGTTTATTTAGAAGGGTAATTTAAGACAATGCCTGCCCCTGAGCCAAAAATAGAGTGAGAACCATCAAAATCTAATGTCCATACTCCTTCAAGTGTTTTTCAAGGTTCATCTTTGGAATATCCTCCTTGAAAAAACCATATTTCTACTCTGTTGTTTACATATAGGAGTTGATAAGTGGGTTCTTTGGAAGCTTCAATGAGACATCCAGTGATAGGTTCCTTATAAATGGTGACAAATCCTCCCTCGGGATGTGGAATAGTGGCATTAGATCCTTGGTATTGGAAGCTTTTTCCTAGTTTTTCTATCATATATTTACATAGTAAGATTCCCCAACTACCTAATGTGTTTATTACTATCACATTGATTTTAAAAGAGACATCAGGGAAAGTATGGAAGGAAACAACCAAGTCTTTGATAAGACCATTTGTAAGGCCATATCGTATACCATTATAGGGTTGTGATATAATAAGTCCTAGGTGGTGCATGACCCTTTGAGTCATGATGTTTCTAGAAGCATCTGGATCAAAAAAGCAGTTATGGGGAAGGAATTAATTTATTTGGAGGGTAACATAAAAAGGTGTGGGATCACCATATCTTGTTCCAAATCTTCCAACATGAAAAATTACTAGGGAGTCTTCCTCCAAATCATTTTCCTCGGTGATTATGAAGATGAACATTCAATGTCTTATTTCCCATCCTCCCAATCTTCAGAGATTTTTTCAGGGGAACCTAGATCCTCATAGGGTTCATGTTGTTTCGAAAAAATCAAGGCATCTTTCATGTTTGAGAACCCATTCTTCAAAGTACCATTTATTTTAGGGGGAATGGATAAATTAATCCCATCGTCTACCTCTAGTATCTCTAGGAAATCATGTTCTTCTTCCTCCATCTTCTCCTCATTGAACCATAAGATATCATATTTTTCCTAAACAAGATTGACCTGGGAAATGGGATCACACCATTTGAGATCATCTTCAATCCAACAAGCATCATCTTGTGCCTCCATAAGGTTTGTTGGAAATCGGTTCCTGAGGAGGGATTGGAAGTTTCCTTCAAACGAATTGAGGTATTGTCCAAGAATAACGCTCTTTGGTTGAAAATCGGAATCGATTTGACCAAGAAAGGAATTAAACCTATCATTAAATTCCCTAACATTTTCATTGTTTTGTTTGCAGATTTTGAGATACTGTGAGTAAAGGGAAGCCATATCTTCCATCACACCCCATCGTTGTAAGAAAACTTGTTCTAAATTTTCATAGGTTGTGAGGCTCTTTCTTGGGAGGTTAGTGCTCCATTTCCTAGAATTTCCAGTAAGTGAGGCCAAGAAAATTTTCATGAATGTGTCAGGATATTCTTTCCCAGACTGATGGAAGTCGTGGCTTTCACAAAATTTGGTCCAATGTGTGTTGTCAGAAGCCCCAGCCTCTCTGGAAAACTTGGGTATCCATGAACTGGCATCCTTAGGGAGATCATGTAAGCCCCCTTTGATATTGGTCAAATCCAAAGGGTCGAAGAGTTACTTGGGATCCCATTTAGGAGAGGCCATGGGGATAATAGGAACCACGGGATAATAAGGTGTGTATTGACGTCCTCTACAGGTCGTCATAAATGGATTCACCAGACAATCTTGAGATTATAAAAGGGATGAGGGGATCACCCTCAATGGAGTTTCCAGGTAAGCTTTGTTAAATGAAGGCTTTGGATAAAGGCTTACCGAAAAATGTCGTTTGAGGAAGATTGACTCGATGTTTCCATGGAAACGGCACCAAAAATGTTATCACGCAATTTATACTTGCCTAAAGCCTAAGGGAAAGTAAACTTAGATTTGATGTAACATGGAGATAGACCTATCACTATCACCCCAATAGGGTACCTCTTTCTATTTAGTTTTAAATTTGGCATCATTGACAGTCATTCTCCAATGAGAGGCCATATGGGCCACCCTGAGGCTAGCCACGRCGATTTGGAGAATCAACCCATCTTGTGAGGTATTGAAAAAATCCAAGGGGAATGTGCAACCTCTGTGAGTCAAACCAAAATTTAGGACGAACGAGATGCTATGTGAGTCTAATGAAAAAGTATGGGGGGGCGTACAACCTCTGTGAGCATATACAGTCTAGTGCAAAAGTCAGGGGGAATGTACAACCTCTGTGAGCATAGACAGACTAGTGAAAAAGTTAGGGGGAACATACAACCTCTGTGAGCCTAGTCAAGCCTTGTGATCCATGAGCAAAAGTCAAGGCACCTAGCAAAATTTAGGTTGAATATAAAATTCCTATGAGCTAGAAACAAACTATATTCCTAAATATTGAAAATGATATAAATATATTGATCTAGTGCATTGACAAGTGCAAAATTATCCACCATGAAGAGAATTTTGAATTGCCTTGTAAAGAGTCGAGTTGTAACTAAAGTCTTAAGTATAGTTCTATTTTAGAGATAAAGTGTAATGCTGAGTTGTAACTGAAGTCTTAAGTCTAGTTCGATTTTAGAGCTAAAGTGTAATGCTTAGTTGTAACTAAATTCTTAAGTCTAGTTCTATTTTAGAACTAAAGTGTAATGTTGATTTGTAACTGAAATCTTAAGTCTAGTTATATTTTCGAACTAAAGTGTAATGCTAAGTTGCAACTGAATTCTTAAGTCTAGTTCTATTTTTGAACTAAAGAGTAATGTTGACTTGTGACTGAAGTCTCAAGTCTAGTTCTATTTTTGAACTAAAGTATACCAGTCTCAAGTCTAGTTCTATTTTCGAAATAAAGTGTAATGTTGAGTTGTAACTGAAGTCTCAAGTCTACTTCTATTTTCAAACTAAAGTATACCAGTTTCAAGTCTAGTTCTAAGTTTGAACTAAATTATGAAGCTGAGTTATGATTAAAGCATGCAAACAGGTTACTATTTCAAGCCTCTCTGCTTCTCCTCTTCAACCTATATAAGCAGAGGTCGACCCCTCTCTTAAACAAAGTTTTGATATGTAGGTTAAAGGAGAAGTAACAGAGGAGTGTATCAATGATAAAGAGGTAGCATACCAAAGAAGCATACCAGTGAGTGTATCAGTGATAAAGAGGTAGCATACTAAAGAAGCATACCAGTGTTGTATATCAGCAATAGAGGTTGCATATCATAGGTGTATATCATCAACATATCAGTGTTGTATATCAACAATAGAGGCAGCATATCAGAGGTGTATTTTAGCAAGGTCTCTTAGGTATTTGTCAGGTCAAAGTCATATTGGAAAGCTCTTTAAGAGTAGAACATTCATGGTGGATATTTGTAAGTGATCTTACATTATTAATGAAATAAAGGAATATCGTTTGTTGGGGTTTTTCTCCCTGTATAGGGTTTCGCCAGGGTATATGTGTTGTTGATGTGCATGCTTACTTACCTACATAGTTATTGTTATTCGGTTATGATTTGCTATTGTTGAAGTGTATTAAGCTGGAATCACAGTGTTGAAGAAAATAAAAGAATTAATCCGCATAAGAAATCAAGATCATAATTTAACATGGTATCAGATCTTAGGGTGTGTTAAACATGTTGAAGTGAACAACAGGTACACACAGATCCAAGCTAGCTTGATTAAGTTTCCAGTGTGAAGTCCATGGCATTCTCCATTTCAGTTAGGGTCGAGGATAGGCTCAAAGGAGCTACCAACTTCAATGTGTGGAAGATCCGGATAACAAATATCTTGCAAGAGCATGATCTTGAGCAGTATGTGACCACAGTGGTGGAGGAACCCATGAATAATGTAGGAAGAGAGACCTTAAGGAATATTCAAGCGAAGGCTAAGAGAATAATCTTTGACTCAGTCAAAGACAGTATAATGCATGCAATGACTTCATTAATGACTGCCAAGGACTGTATGGATACCTTGGTAAATCTGTATGAGAAACATGATCCAAGTCAGATAACGACACTTAAGCACAAGCTTAAGTATTTGAATATGGAGAAAGGTGAATCAGTGGCATCTTTCTATTCCAGGATACCCCAGATTAGAGATCATCTTTTGGTCAAAGGGGTGATAGTGGACGATGATGATTTAGTGCAGGCCATTTTTTACGGTCTTCCTTCTTCATGGGAGACCTTCTTATCTAGTGTAAGTGGGAGACAGATGCAACCCACGTTTGAGAGGTTATGGCATGATTTCCTCCAGGAGGAGATTCGTATAGCTACTAGGAGAAAACCAAAAAAAGAAGAGCAGTAAGCTTTAGCATCAAGATTCAAGGGAAAGAAGAAAGGCACTTTCCAGAAAGGCTCTCGGAGGAAGCCAAACACCAAAGGTACATTCAAAGGCAAGAATATTGATACATCTAAGATTTAATGCTTTAGTTGTAATAAGTTGGGTCATTTATCTAAAGATTGTTGGTTTAGAAAGAAATATCCAAGGAAAGGGAAACAACATGCCTCAACTGATGAGGATGAAGAATCCAAAATAAATCAGAAAAGTCCTTCTAATGAGAAAGAAAATAGAAAATAATATTACTTGGTTTCTTCCTTATCCAGTTTAGTTTTCATGAGGCTAAAAACTTGGTTAGTAGACAGTGTTGCATCAAAGAACATGACAGGGTACAAGGAGATACTCTTAGATTTTGAGACAAAATATTTCGCAGAGCATGTTGAGCTTAGGGATGACAAATGTTACAATATAGAGAGAGTAGGCTCTATCTCCTTCAGATTGGAATCTGGGTCTATACTTCATGTTGATGAAGTATTGTATGTTCTAGGTCTCAAGAAGAATCTACTATCAGTTGAAACCCTTGAGGACAAGGGATATTGGGTGATCTTCAAGGATAGGAAGGCACTACTATGGGCTAAAGGTAGCCACTTAAGTACAGTAGAACCCATTGGAACTCACAGTGGAGGACTGTACGTCGTGTTAGGACAGTCAGTTCAGGAATTGGCTCATGATGCAACTAGCTCCAGTGAGTTGTGGCACAAAATACTTTGACATCTTCATTACAAAGATCTTCCAGATATACAGAACATGGTATGTGGCATGCCCTCTATTTCTCTTAGTAAAAATGAAATTTGTAAGAGATGCATGATAGGTAAAAATATAAAGAAAAAATTTCCTAGTAGTGACAACAAAGCTCAAGGCATCTTAGATCTGGTTCATTCTGATGTATGTGGTCCCATGTCATCTCCCTCACTCAGTGGTTTTTTGTATTATGCCATTTTTATTGATGATTACTCAAGAAAATGTTGGATATATTTCCTTAAAGACAAAAGTGACACATTTGATAAATTCAAAGAGTATAAAGCCTTTATTGAAAAGTAGATAGGGAAACACATCAGAATCCTTAGAACAGAAAATGGAGGAGAGTTTGAATCTCTCCAGTTTGAGGATTTCTGCAAGTCAGCAGGAATCAGGAGACAGTCGATCGTGCCATATAGCCCTCAGCAAAAAAATGTTGCTGAGAAGAAAAACAAGACAATTTGTGAGGCAGCGAAAGCAATGATGTTTGACCAGGATCTGCCAAATTCTTTATGGGAAAAAGATACCTCCACTTCTGTGTATATTCAGAACAGGTGTCCACATGCTATCTTGAAGGAAAAGACTCTTGAAGAGGTCTTCTCAGGGATCAAACCTAAAGTGGGGAATCTAAGGATATTTGGGTGTCCTGTGTATATTCATGTCCCTAAGGAAAAGAGGACAAACATGGAACCCTCGGGAACAAAAGGGGTTTTTTGGGGGTACAATGAGAACTCCAAGGCTTATGGGATTTATGTACCAGGTTAGAGGCAAATAGAGGTAAGCAGAGATGTGAATTTCCAAGAGGAAGCGACATTTAAGAAATCTAGAGAGCTTCAGTAGGAATCAGAAGCAGTTCAGCCAGTTTCACCCTCTTCTGAAAAATGAAGATTCAGATGATCAGAGGAAGGAACCTCGTGAAGGGTCAAGTAATGAGCCCTTAGAACCTTCTGAAGCGTTATAAATAAATATTGAATAACCTCTAGCCAAAAGGAATCCAAGGTGGCTTAAAGAAATAGTGCAGGAAGCAGAAAGGATAGCTGCTCCCAAATGAACTTTCAGGGAAAGGAAGAGGCCTCATAGGTTTGGAGGCTATGTTGGACTAAGGAGAAACATTAGTGATTATGAACCTTCTTCATTTTAATAAGAATATCAATTACAAGTATGGAAGGATTCCATGCTTGAGGAATACATGTCTATTATAAAGAACAATGTTTGGGACATTGTGCCGAGGCCAAAAGACAAATCGGTGGTTTCTTCCAAATGGATCTATAAGATCAAACATGCAGCTGATGGAAGTGTGGAAAAGTTGAAAGCAAGATTTGTAGCCAGAGGATTCACTCAGAAAGAATGAATTGACTATTAAGAGACCTTTTCTCCTGTATCCAGGTATACCTCCATTCGAACTATTATTGTTTTAGCTCCCATTCTTGGTTTGAAGCTACATCAAATGGATGTAAAAACAACATTCTTGAATGGAAAGATTGAACATGAGGTCTTTTTGGAACAACCAGATGGTTTTGTACTGCATAACAAAGGCACTCATGTATGCAAGCTAAAGAAGGCCTTGTATGGTCTTAAGCAAGCTCCCAGAGTTTGGCATGACAGGATTGATGGCTTTCTTAAAAGCCTAGGATTTTAGAAAAGTGATGTTGATGCAAATATGTACTTCAAGGTAAGAGGTAACCAACCTGTTATACTAATCTTGTATGTTGACGATCTCTTTCTAACAGGAGATGCAGGGCTAATAGCTCGGTGTAAGAGGGAGCTAACCTCATAATTCAAGATGAGAGACTTAGGCTTGATGCATTACTTCCTAGGATTGGAAGTATGGCAAAGACAGGGTGAGATATTTCTGGCACAAGAAAAATACAAAGTGGATGTACTAAAGAGGTTTGTTATGATGGATTGCAAATCCATGTCTACTCCGATGATTACCAATCTGAGGAAGCTGCATGATTCTGATACAGGTTCAGATTTGGTGGATCCCACCATGTATAGGCAGCTGATTGGACCATCAATGTACATGATCCACACTAGGCCAGATATATGTTATGCAGTGATTGCAACGAGTCAATTCATGATTGAACCGAGACAGAGACGCTGGGTGGTAGAAAAGCACATCTTGAGATATCTCAGAGGGACCATTACTTGTGGTCTGAGATATACATTCAGTGGTGGTTTATTTCTGCATGGGTATGCATATGTTGGTTGGGCAGGAAGCCCAGTGGATTGGAAGAGTACTTCTTGATACTGCTTCAGTTTAGGATCCATTATGATCTCTTGGTCAAGACGGAAGCAGGGATCCATTTCACAGATTACATTGCAACAAGTGATGCTAGCAAGGAAGTAGTATGGCTCAGAAAATTGGTTTATGGGTTGTTTTGAGACAAGCTGGAGATGACAGTGGTTCACTGTGATAATCAAAGTTGCATAAAATTGACAAAGAACCCAATATTTCATGACAGGTCAAAACATATTGACATGAGGTACCACTACATATGATACTTGGCCCAGAGAAAAACTATAAAGTTACAGTACATAACCACGAGCAAGAAGGTAGTTGATATCTTGACGAAGCCTTTGACCTCAAGACTATTTGTGCAACTGAGAGGCAAGCTTGGTGTGGATGAAAATGACTCCCTCGCTGAGACGGAGTGTTAAATTTGGCAGCATCATCAATCATTCTCCAATGAGAGGCCATATGGGCACCCTGAGGCTAGCCAGGGAGATTTGGAGAATCAACCAGTCTTGTGAGGTATTGAAAAAATCCAGGGGGAATGTACAACCTCTGTGAGTCAAACCAAAAGTTAGGATGAACGAGATGCTATGTGAGTCTAATGCAAAAGTCAAGGGGAATGTACAACCTCTGTGAGCATATACAGTCCAGTGCAAAATTCAAGGGGAGTGTACAACCTCTATGAGCATAGACAGACTAGTGCAAAAGTCAGGGGGAACGTACAACCTTTGTGAGCCTAGTCAAGCCTTGTGAAGCATGAGAAAAAGTCAAGGCACCTAGCAAAAGTTAGGTTGAATATAAAATTCCTATGAGCTAGAAGCAAACGATATTCGTAAATATTGCAAATGATATAAATGTATTGATCTAGTGTGTTGGCACGTGTAACATTATCCACCATGAAGAGAATTTTGAATTGCCTTGTAAAGAGTCGAGTTGTAACTGAAGTCTTAAGTCTAGTTCTATTTTAGAACTAAAGTGTAATGTTGAGTTGTAATTGAAGTCTTAAGTCTAGTTCTATTTTAGAACTAAGTGTAATGTTGAGTTGTAACTAAAGTCTCAAGTCTAGTACTATTTTATAACTAAAGCATAATCCTGAGTTGTAACTGAAGTCTTAAATCTAGTTCTATTTTCGAACTAAAGTGTAATGCCGATTTGCAACTATAGTCTTAAGTCTAGTTCTATTTTCAAACTAAAGAGTAATGTTGAGTTGTGACTGAAGTCTCAAGTCTAGTTCTATTTTCGAACTAAAGTATACTAGTCTCAAGTCTAGTTCTATTTTCAAACTAAAGTGTAATGTTGGTTGTAACTGAAGTCTCAAGTCTACTTTTATTTTTGAACTAAAGTATACCAGTCACAAGTCTAGTTCTAATTTCGAACTAAAGTATGAAGCTGAGTTATGATTAAAGCATGCAAACAGGTTACTATTTCAATCCTCTCCTCTTCTCCTCTTCAACCTATATAAGTAGAGGTTGACCCCTCTCTTAACTAAGGGAAAAGAAATAGAGGAGCATATCAGTGATAAAGAGGCAACATACCAAATAAGCATATCAGTGTTGTATATCAGCAATAGAGGTTGCATATCATAGGTGTATATCATCAACATATCATTGTTGTATATCAACAATAGAGGCATCATATCAGAGGTGTATTTCAGCAAGGTCGCTTAGGTCTTTGTCAAGTCAGAGTCATCTTGGCAGGCTCTTTAAGAGCAGAACATTCATGGTGGATATTTGTAAGTGATCTTACATTATTAATGCAATAAAGGAATATCGTTTGTTGGGGTTTTTCTCCCTGTACACGGTTTCCCCAGGGTATATGTGTTGTTGATGTGCATACTTACGTATCTACATAGTTATTTCTATTCAGTTATGATTTGGTATTGTTGAAGTGTATTAAGCTGGAATCAAAGTGTTGAAGAAAATAAAAGAATTAATCTGCATAAGAAATCAAGCTCATAATTTAACATTTAGAAGGAGGAAAACCTCACTCCAAGGGAGACATCCCGGGAACTAGTTGGTTGATGAAAGGCAGAAAGGAATGGTGAAAACCCACCCCTCTCTCTAGGTCACTCAACGGAAGAAGTCACTTGGGTAAAGTTTAAAGGGACAAGGGAAAGTGAAAGTGGGTTTGTACTTTCCCTTTACCAATGAAACATCAAATGTTAGTAGTAAAAATGATATCAAGGATTATAATCAATGACTTCTTAGAAAAATTATGTGTTGCTAGGACAAGTTATATACAATAAGGATGAGATTATAGTAGCAACAATGTATCTTGAAAATTGCAAGTTATGATGACAAGAAAATATACAAAAGGTCTTTAAAACTTGATAATACTTTGTCATTCACGATTTTCAAGATTAATACAAGTCAATAAATGACTTAAATGGATGTCCAAACATTCATAACAACATTCATTAATGATGATGACAACAATAGAAACTACTTCAGAAAAATACTATAATAAAGCAATAATACAAATACTTCAATATCCAGTGATTATAGTTTTATTTTTTTTTGACAAGAACGATTAATGGATTTTAATTAAGAAAGGCAGTGGCAAACCCACTGGTTCTGTTACAACTATGGTGAGCCATGCTCTACTAGTCGAATACAGTCCTGAAGGCTATACTAACCTTCTAGGGGTGGGAAATTTTACAAATTTGTTTACAGCAGAGTCTTCTATATAAAATACCATCATTGCTGAGAAATTGCAGAACTCCCTTTCGTGACTTGAAATGTTGATTTACTTCTCTAGATCTCGCTTCCATTCATTGTTTAGTTGAGCCATTTTTTCTTCTAGCTGGGTGATTCTAGTCTCGAATTCTTTCTTAGGGTCCTTGAGTTCTTTATGGAGTTTGTCAAGCTCCTCAGTGATCTCAATTTTTGTGGTAGTAATGTCCCCTTCCAACGTCTCCAATCTTCTTCTTGCGTCTATGTCCAGATTTTGAAGAAATTCCAACTGGTAGTTCAACATTTGCTTTAAATTTTCCAGAGCGACGTCCATTGCGTTCATCCTTTCTTCTGTGCTTGGCTTGCTTCCCAAGCTGGAAGCCATCTTCGACGACTTCTTCTCTTCTCCTTGTGACTTGCTGATGTGCTCGATCCTCTCATAGTTGGGTCGAATTCCTTCTTGGTTGTCTCTGTGTGAGGTTAGTATGGAGGGTTGAGTTTCTCTCCCCGATTTAAAATTAGTCTCCTCCCCATTCGAATCCCCTAAACGATTCACGTGATCTGAAGGGGATGGGAGACCTGCTTCTCTGTCTCCTCCCCAGAGAAAATCAACGACCGAATGATGCACTGGGTTGTACCTTCTGTCCACTTGCGCTGTCCTGTAGCACCTTTGTCCTGTTGCGCTTTGGATTTTCTTAGATCCTTCTTTCATGCTGCCTTTCCCTTTCCAGCTCATGACTTTACTTTTTTTTTTATGGGATTTCTCCCTAGAGTCATGGCAGATCCACTGTGGACATTGTTCCATTAAGTTGCATGGTTCCAACAGTCCAGAGGAATCCTTTATTGGCCTCAGCATCTTCTTGCTCGTTTAGGTTTCATAATACATGGTAAATCTTATAAGACCGAAAGTTCTCAAGGAGGAATTGGATTTTATCCAGGAGGTTATTGAGTTTTGCATTTTTGAGTTTTCTTTGGTGGATTAAGGCTTTGATTACTATTCGAGAGTCCCCAATTATTACCATATCATGAACACTGTGACCGATTGCTTGAATGAGCCCTTGCCAGAGGGCTAGGGCTTCTGCTCTGTTGTTATTTTCAGTTTCGATCCCCCAGGTGAAGCTTAGCTTCATTGATCCGATGGGGCTTTCTAGAATCCCTCCACCACCTGCCAAGGTTGGGTTCCCTTTGGAGGCCCCATCAAAGGACAAAATATGTTTCTTTTCCTTTGTCTTCTAGTCTTCAAAATATTGTTTCTCCTTTCATATTTCCCAGGCTTCTTAGCCAGAGTTGTTGTCCTTTTTCCTCCCCTAGTCTTGAATTTTAAACTGCGCCAACCATTGTTCCTCTTCCAACTCTAGCACGCTAGAATTTTTTGTTTGGAAGAAGTAGGGAGCGCTTTCGCCAAAATAAGCCTGTATCTTGGTTGCAACTTGGGATGGACTTCTTTTGAGTTCCCTAAAAAGTCTATTGTTTCGCTCCAGCCATATTTTCTAGAAGATGAATTTGGGGAGGACTCTCCACAGAATGGATAATTGGACTTTTTTCTGAGTCCGGAAAGGGCAGAAGGAATCCCAATTTTGGAGAAGGTTGCTCGTATCCTGGGGTGTGACGATGGCAGTCTGTAGTCCCAAAGCCAATTGCCAGACTTCTTTGGAGTAGGAACAGTTTAGTAGAAGATGATCTGTGGTTTCTTCTACTTGAAGACAGAGCGGGCATCTATTGGGGCCTTCCCACCCCCTTCTTCTTAGTTTTTCTCATGTTATAATGCTTCTGTGAGCCAAAGTCCAAATAAACATGTCAATATTTGGGATGGACTTGGAGTTCCAAATTGCTTTCTAAATCATTGGGTTTTGAGGGACATTGGGGTGGGCGTTTGTGAGCTGATACCCTGCTACAGTGGTGTATGTCCCTGTGCTCGTTCCCCAACCTTGTTTGTCTTTTCCCCTTTTTTTGAGTGGGGATTTCCCTTGGAAGCAAAGATTCAGGGCATTCCAATCCTCTTCTAAATCAGGGGGGTTATTAGCAATTCCCCACCTTAGCCAGATCTTGTGCTCATCGCTCCCCCAAATTGAGATGTCCCAAAGAGTGTTTAAATTTTGAGTGGCCATCCATTCTTTGAGTCGATCCAGATCCTGTCTCAACCCAATGGGAGGATATCCCATGATTGAGTCCTGCCAAATATTGATTTTTTTTCCCATTGCCTGGCACCTAAGTGAAATGAGGTCTAAAATGGAGCATAGTCTTTTGACAGAGCAAGAAGATTGGGGAGCCTCTTTTCTCCAGAATTGGGCTCTCTATACATCTTTCCCTTGGAACCCTAAAGTAATTTTCCCATAACACTTTTTTACTTCACGTTGGCTTCCCAGTGGTTAGGTTCCAAAGCATCTTTTCCCCTAGTGCCAGATTTTGAACATGTGCATTTTTTAAATTGAGACCACCTTCCAGGATTGGTTTAGAGATTTTTTCCCAGCTTATTAGATGCATCTTTCTCCCTGAATATTTTCCACCTTCCCATAGGAACCTTCTAAACATTGCTTCAATTTTTTGTATTATGGAGGCATGGGCTAGAAGCAAAGAGATTTGATAGATTGGAATGTTGGCAAGGATGAACTTGACTAGGACCACTTTACCTGCCAGATTTAACCATCTCGCTCCCCAGGAAGTTATCTTGTTCTTTATCTTGTCACTCATCAAATTCCTGTGTGAGGTTCTTTACGTGGAGTTGAAGATTGGGACTCCTAGGTATTTAAAGGCATCCCATTTGGTATAGCCTTCCATTCCAAGTACCCTGGCAATCTCCAGCATTTCATTTGGCATTATATTCCAACCATAGATCTTTCTTTTAGTAGGGATTATGAAACTTCCTGATATTTCTGTGTAAGCCGCTAATTCATTCTTGAATTTTCTTGTTGTTTGTAAGCTCACACCTCCCATTAGAAGAGTGTCGTCTGCAAACTGGGCATGATTTATGTCCTTTACCCCTGGCACTATTCTCAAACCATGGAGATTGTTGTGATTCTGGTCATGCTCTAGTTGGAAGCTCGGTACTGAAGCTTGAATTGCATAGAGAAGGATAGAGAGGGGGAAGCCTTGTCGGAGTCCTTTGGAAGCTTGAAAGAACTTAGTTGCCCTCCCATTCACAAGAGGGGCTATCTAAGGTGACCTGATACACGCTTTGATCTAGTTTACAAAAGCTGGGGCGAACCCAAAATTTTCCATGACTTTAAATAAAAAATTATGTCTTACTCTATCAAAAGCATTGGCGAGATCAAGTTTTATTATCATACCTTTGTCTTTCCTCTGGACGCTTGAGTGCAGGGCCTCTTGCACTAGGATGATGTTATCTACTATGTGTCTTCCTTTGATGAATCCTCCTTGGTTTTCGGGGATGATTATAGGAAGAATAGTTTTGCTTCTGTTGGCTATTATTTTTGTGAGGATTTTATAGCTTGTATTGAAGAGGGAGATTGGCCAAAATCTATCGAAGCTGGTTGCTCCTTTTTATTTCGGAATCAGCGCCAGGAAGGCCGAATTCGTTCCACCTCCTAGTTTGCTGCAAGTTTGAGATTTCCATATCAGCTTCGTTAGATCTGATTTTATTATATCCTAGCTTTGCTGGTAGAATCTTGTTGTGAAGCCATCTAGGCCTGGGGCTTTGTCAGGATTCATTTGGTCCAATGCCTCCTTTATTTCTTGTTGAGTAACTTCCTTAGTTAGGCTATTGTTGATGTCTTCCTTGATGAGTTTTGGGATAAGGGAGAGAGGGTACTCTTTGGAGTCTATATCAGTCTTTTGCGTTTCTGTATAGAGTTCTTCAAAGGCTTTAGTTGTCACTGCTTTAATGCCTTCCAGATCCGTGATTGTTTGATTTTGAACTTGAATTTTTGTTACTGTTTTAAATTGCTTCCTTGCCTCAGCTTGCTTGTGGAAGTAGCTCATGTTTTTATCTTCTGCTTCCAGCCAAAGGCTTCTAGATTTTTGTCTCCAATAATTTTCTTCCTCACGGCAAGCCTTGTGCCATTGCCTTTGTAGTTGGTCTTCTTGTTGCAAGCATTCTTGGGTGATCTCCTTATTTTGCATTTCTAGTTGGTGGATCCCTAGCTTCTTTTGGGCTTCTTAACGAGTTTTAATTGGATTTGCCTGACCTTTTGCCCAAGTTTTTAGCGTTTTCTTTAATCTTCTGAGCTTTTCTTCCCACACATAGAAGGTCAAGCCTCTTACTGTACCATTCTAGACTTTGGTCACTAGCTTTAGGAAGTCTTTGTCTTGGGGCCAAGTTGGGCTAAATTTGAAAGGTATGGGCCCATGGTTTGTGTCACACGAAATTTCTTAGAGGATGGGCTTGTGATCTGACACACTGTGAGGAAGGATCGAAGAGGTGGGAGTGAGGCCTAGAAGCAAGAAGGAGCTTTGGACGAGGAATCTATCTAGTCTGGCTACTATATGCCCTGGTCCTATCCTTTTGTTTGTCCATGTGTTTTTTCCTTTAGTAGGCTTGATATCTTCTAGATCCCAATCTGAAATTAGATCTTCCACCCACTCTCTTGTTGGGTCTCTCACAATGGAGCCACCTTTTGTTTCATCTAAAGCTAGGGTCACATTTAGATCCCCCCCAATAATGATATTGTGTAGATCATTTTGCAATAAATAGTCTTTTAGGGTCTCCCAACACTTTCTTTTTTCTGTTAACAGGTGTGGTACATAGATATTGAAGAGACTTACCAGTTGGCATGTTGCCTTGTGAAGGAGTTTGGTGTGGATCCAGTGCATGCTCATTTCAGAGTTGATCAAATCGAATGTCATAGTGTTCCATAGGTTGCCTAACCCGCATGAGGCACCTCTTGCGCTCGCTGCTATTCCTTGGCTTATTCTCCATAGGATAGTTGTTGCTTTGAGTAAGTCTTGGTTGTCCATCTTGGTCTCTTGGAGGAGTAGGATATCTAATTTTGAGGCTCTTATGATGTCCTTAAGTGCTTCTTCCTTCCTTTTGCTTCTGAATCCCCTGCAATTCTAGGAAGTTAGTTTCATTAATTACCTTGGGGGGATGAATGGCCTCCTTGGGAGGCCTTGGAGTGCTTCCTTGTCTGTATGACATTGATTAGTTGTCTGATTGTTGGTTCTGATCCCTTTAGGACATATTTGTAGGTTTCTTTGTCTCTTTCTTACTTCTTAGATTTCCTACCTCTTCCTGTTTTCTTTGGTGTGGCTAGGGCATGACTTGCACCTTCATACTCGCTATCTGATGAGACCTCACCTTCCTCTATGTCTGGTCCTGCATCCTTTCTTGTAACAACCCTGCTTAAATAGGTGTACATGATTATTAATTATAATTAATTTAATAATATAACTATCCTAAAAGATTAGCTAAATCATAATTATTTCTTAAAATAACAGTAACTAATTAATTATTATTAATTAGTTATTCATGATTGTTAATGATTAATTTAAGTATTAATTAATTCATTAATTAATAAGGTAAATAAATAAAAGGAGGATAATAAATTATATTATTAAAGTAATTTAGGTACCCGATACGGGATAACATATTAACTACAAGGGATAAGATATTAAATAAAGGGGATAAGGGGGCATTAACGGGAAAAGATAAGAAGGTAATAAATGAGTTAGGTAGGGAGTAAATGAGGCGGGGAAGTCGGTGAAGGAGGGATAAGGAAGGGAAGGAGGTTGACGGGAGGCCATTCTACGGGAGGTGGGGGATGGATTTTGAGAGCTCGGGGAATTTGCAGAGAGAAGTGAAATTTTGTGAGTGGGATTGTATCAGTGCACCGGGGTTGCTGGGGGTTTTGGGCATGAGGGCCAGGATATCTATTGATATCCTGGAGCTAGGAAGTTACCTAGTTGGCAGGGAGGAACTAGGTTCTGGGCAGTGTTTTACGGTGCAGCAGCGGTCAAGAAGGCATTTGGACAACAGACGGCTATTAGTATCAGGTTCAGGTATTTCAAATTATGCATTGTATTAATTTGTTATTAAATTTATTATTCATTGTTAAATTTACATGCGTACGTGTTAAAATATTTTGGAATTATTGAACTTTCATAAACCCAGTAGAAATTACTGTCTTGTTGTAGAATTACTAGATGTTAAACTAAATTCAGCTCTTACATATGGTATCAGAGCGTCTTAGTTTAAAATCTGGGCCTATGGGCCAAGTTCCCAGCTCCAAGCTCTAGCTCCAGTCCTGCCTAACCTGCAAACCAAACCAAATGCACTATTATTTTGATAATAGATAAACAAATCTAAATATAAATAAACAATATGAATTGAAAAAGAATATTGCATTACACATCCTATAATTGTTAGTCGTGCATATTTTCTGATATGAATTATATTTTGTATATTTTTTTTTTACCTTCAGTAAAATTTTACTATTCACTTTGGGAAACTAAGAATTTTGTATTGCCTCTTCTTGATATATTCTAGCAACTTATTAAATAATATTTTAAAATTTAATATTTAGGAGAGTCCAAACTAACATTCACCAGAAAATTTTGGGCAGAGATCTATTGACCTGGGAAGATTGTAGCCCAAAGGTTGCCACCACCATTTCATGTAAAATTTATCCAGCCCCCAAATCTACCTCAATTAATATGTCAATCAAGGTGGATAATCATGTCAAATGGTGGATTCCTTACTTAATAACCAAAATATAAATACATAGACAAGCTCCCAAAAAAATCCCATTTTTTTCACAAAACTATGAAAAAGAAAAGTTGTGTTTAATACAGTCTCAGTCTGCGTGAAGTTTAAAACCAATGTTAATAAAAATTTGTTGCTCCAAACGTGTTTCCTGAAGAGAACAAAACAGGAAAATTTAACCTACACATGATTTAACCTAGGATTATATGTTCTTTGTGGAAAATTTAAAAGTTCTATGCTAGGAGAAAAAAAAGAAAAAAGAAAAAAACAGAGCCCATGCAGGTAAACACCGACCGAGTATTTTGGTGAAGGAAAGCCACCCCCTATTTTAGGTTAATGGTTGTATAGAGACATACACGGCTTGTTTAATACAAACTATAGTCTGTGTGTCTGTTCGTTACATGATTTCTTTTCTCAAATATAAGTGCAAAAATTCCCTACATGGTTTAACACAACATTCTACCCTAGATTGTTGTTTGGTTAAACAAATAACCATACAAGGTTTTCAAAGGAAAACTACAAGTCCCTCAAAGTATACTATGCCCAACAAAACCATAGACTTATCAGAACATGGTCTACAAAATTGAACAAAATTATAAAAAAAAAAAGGCCATTAAGTAATCTCTCCCAAAAAGATTTGTTTGCCAGCAGAATGAAACTTTTTCATCGGGATTAAGCCCTGGATAACCAAAGGCCATAAAAGGGATTCTCAAAAGCTAACCCTTAGTACATTAGTGACTTTGATGAAGCTGCAATAATATTGCTTGATGCACATGGAGTCTATTATGGGTTTGACGGTGTTGTTAAATTGCGGCGATCTTGTCTATGATGAGCTAAGTTCGACCGTTGTGTACCCTAGGGTTTTGTAGATCCAAACATATTTGGCATTATTGACTAATCCATGATCTCACATGGGCAATTGGTATTGCCTTAATCTAACATAATTTATTGAGCATGATCCTATGGCTTGTCGACTGGAGATTTCTTTCTGTCATTGTGAAAATAAAGATCGTTGATGGTGTTTGTATTGTCCTTACTGAAGGCCAAGCTTCTGTTCTATGAGTGATTGATCCAGCATTTGAAGATCGATCGACTTGAGATCGATTTTTTGGAGCATGCGGAAGAATGTGGAATGAAGCCTAAGATGGTCGATTGACCGTGTGTAGGATTGATCGACTACAGAGACTATCGTAAATTGTCGCCTACAAGAAATGAAAACACAAATGGCGACAACACAGTTCCTCGAAAACTGATAATTTACCTGGAAAAATTTAAGACTAAGCCCTAGAAAAATACATACTTGATATGAGAAAGTCGATTATGGGCATCGAGCTCATCGTTATAGCCTTTGCTTGATCCACGTCAACTTTACTTATCAGAATTCTTAAATTGGCCTTCAATCCTATGTCTCTGAGATTTTTATCCGTTGATTCGTCTTTGAGGATTTTCCCCGCACAAATCACCTTTAAATTCTCTGGCGGGCACTGCGAACTTTTGGCAAGCTCTGCTCTCAACATGGGTACCATCCAGAGTTGAAAGGACAGAGTCTTTTCCACTGGAATTTCTCTGTACGGAAGCAGCTATATAAGTGGGAGATGGAAAGTGACTAGGGCAAGGGCTGAGAAGTTGTTGCTTGCTGTCTACTTTGCGAGCCTTCACTGCCCCGTTCTATAAATTCCCTTCTTTCGTCCATCCACGAGGTTGTAAAAAGAGAGAAAGGGGCAACTATCTAGTGGGAGTCGTTTTGATTGTATGCCACGAGGTCCCTATGGACAAGGGGACAAGTGAATCATCGCTTTTGGGCGCAGGCAGCCCTCTACCATCCATCCCATTGCATTCCATCGTCTCATATTGTACTGTACCATATCAGACCAGATACATCTATTGAGTCAACTAAATTTGAAATTAACTACTGTAGTTCAGAAATCAAGCTTAGATTTGTAGGGTAACTACTGTTAAACATATATTGAAATTAACTGTAGAAATCAAGCTTAGTTCAGAAAGTAGTTAACTGTAGTTTAGAAATTAACTAAATTAAATCTGAAATTAACTACTGTAGCATCTAATAATCAACGATTGGGGGCAACTAAATCTGAAATTAGTTCAGAAAAGTTAACTATTAAGAATGCACCTGTTGTTGAAAAAAGTTCAGAAATTACAAATGTGGAAAACTCTGGTGCACTGCCAATGTCAATCCCATTCCCTTACCAGAAGCTCAACAATGTTGATGGAGGGCATTACCAACACCAACGCCAAGAACAGAGCAAAGAGGCGAGAGGCGAAAGTGAGGCAGCGTTAGGATTAATGAACAACTTAGGTGTTTGGTACTGAGAGCCGGAGGCTGGGCACGTGGGCCTCATGCCAGAAGCCCGACCTTAAAGGCTGCCAGCGAATGCCAAGGGTTTTTATTATATATATTAATGTGTAGTTTAATAGTATATTTAAAATATTAATATTCCCTTTTGAATAATTAATTTTTTTATATTTTGATTAAATTTTAGTTTTATAATTTAAATTTACACTAGCGTATTTATTTAAAAAAATAAAAAAATAATAATAAAGTATAATTGTGAAATTAATAAAGTTTAATTAATGAGTTTAAGTAAAGTTAATATAGTTTAACTTTATTTTAATTAAACTAATTAAATTTATTAATTTTATTAAAAGTTAATAAAATATTAGTTAAGTTTGAGTAATATAGGGATAAGTAAAATTTTATGGAGTCTGTGGGGATCGAACCCCTGACCTCCCCCAAGGACCAAGTGCTTTAACAAAGTCCTCCTTGCCAACGCACCACACTATGTGACTTGAAAAAAAAAATGTATGTGTGTTGATTAAGGCGCTTGAAGCTTAGTATTAAGTTAAGTCTAGATTATTAGTTTTTAATAAACTAAGCACAGCCACAAAGTGGTTAGCGGCTGGTTAACACCGAAAGGTACATAGCGCTGGTGAACACCGAAACGTGGCTGGCAGTTGTGGATAATTATTCAGATGCCACAGTTTAATCGTATTAAATCATTAAACGTGGTAATTATATAACCTTACGGCATTTTTTTTATGTGATTAGGTAAATGTTAAAAAAAAAAAAAGGTAAACATGTTAACGGATGCCTTGATAAATGCGAGAAAGTTATGAACAATAAATCAGACCCATTGATTTTGGAGGACGAATAAGAATATGCCAGCATCTTCAATGCATTTCCATCAGATAAGGGTTAAGGTTAAATAAGATTTAAAAGATCATTAATTGTGCCCATTGTCAATAGGTGTATGCATATCGGCGTAAATTAATAAACATAAGGTCGGAAGTCACTTTAATCAAGTTGTAAGTGAAAAGTTAAAAAGGGCTTAGACTAGGACAAGAGGGACGGAGGCGGCATATGCACTAGGAGAGTAAGCTTAGGAAGTGGCGAGTGAGGCGCAAGGCTAACGTAGCTATAGGGAAAGGGAACCAATAGTTATTTTTGTAGGGGCAAAGAAATCAAGNAGATAAGGGTTAAGGTTAAATAAGATTTAAAAGATCATTAATTGTGCCCATTGTCAATAGGTGTATGCATATCGGCGTAAATTAATAAACATAAGGTCGGAAGTCACTTTAATCAAGTTGTAAGCGAAAAGTTAAAAAGGGCTTAGACTAGGACAAGAGGGAAGGAGGCGGCATATGCACTAGGAGAGTAAGCTTAGGAAGTGGCGAGTGAGGCGCAAGGCTAACGTAGCTATAGGGAAAGGGAACCAATAGTTATTTTTGTAGGGGCAAAGAAATCAAGCTTAATCACTTAATCCTAACCCTAACCTAGCCAATCCCCTAATGGAGTAATGTCTATTTACAGACAAGTAAAGAAAACTTACGCATAACCCTATTTCTAGTTTGAGTAGCACCAATTTGAAACATCCTGGAACTCACCCTGACAACTTTGGTGGATGCAGGTCAAAGCATACAGGATGATTAGAACTCGAGGGAGTCGAGGCAGGGGAGCGTCGTTGCAAGCACCGCCAACACCGCCAGTGCCACCACCACCATCACCTGAACTAGCCCTCATCTTGCGCTCGTTGGAAGCCATTAACGAGACTTTAAAGGGGCGACAACTGGCAGGGACTGAAGTGAAACCCCCACCGTCTGGAACGGGTAATCTAGAAGCATCAAGGGATTCAGGGGGAGGACCTCCACCTAAAGACATCACTCGAGAATTGCAGAAGATCAAAATTCTGGAGTTTTCCGGGGGTCGCGCCAGTGAACGCACGGAAGCATGGTTGGAAGGCATGACAAAGTGTTTTTCCTTAAGGGACTATGCGTCCAACTCAAAGGCAAAGATTGCCATTTTTCAGTTAAGAGACAACGCCTTGAACTAGTGGGGGAGCCTGGAAAGACAATTGCACCTTACCCCAGACACAGTATCTTGGGAACTTTTCGAGGAGAGGTTTTAGAGGAAATATATACTAGCATACTACAAGGAAAAATAGGTAGGGGCATTTCATGCCTTAGTACAGAGAAACAGAATTGTAGAAGAATATGAGATCAGGTTTATGGAACTGGTCAAATATGTGTCGTATATGGATAACGACCAACAACAGGCAGAGTGCTTCGTCTATGGATTGAACCCTAGGATAAGAGCTATGGTGCGGATGTGGAAACCGTCTTCAGTGGCGGAGGCGGTGGAAAATGTGCGTTACGTGGAAGAACACATGAACTTGACCGGGGGTACAAGACCGACATTTTCGCATCGCCCGGGATTCGTAGGAAAGGCCCCAAGGACATTTCCTAGGGGAGGGGGCTCAAGGCCACCACCATATGGTAATAGAGTCGTGCCAAGGACAGTAGCTACAGGGATTTCAATGGCAGCGAGTGCAGCATCTCGATCATCGCCAACGGTGCAGACAGGTTCACGACCATCTCAGGGAAAAACGAGTTGGGGCAGGGGTTCCAGGGGAAGGAACTCATTTCAGAGGCAGTGACATAACAATGCACAGGTTCAATATCGTGTTACCTGTTGGGGGTGTGGGGGACCCCATTACCAGCGTGACTGCCCAAAGTTACAATTAGGGTTCGTACATAGAGAAGGAAAGGCATTGATGGGGAGAGCAAGTAGCAACCACCAGATTTACGCAGCAGTTAATAACCGCTAGGCCGAACATCAATCCACGGTGGTGGAGTCATCAGGTACGCTAAATCATATCAATGTTAAGATTTTGTTTGATTCTGGTGCGACAGATAGTATCATTTTACCATCTGCATTAGAAAAGAGTGGGTTGGAAGCCTACAAGCACGATGACTTTAAACAAGTCGAGATGGCTTCGGGGGAAAAACAAGCAGTAGGACCTAGTGTTGATAATTGTATAGCAGACCTGGGAGTGTGTACTACCAG